>JAURVB010013511.1:0-13799 GCA_033002965.1 Piper betle | reverse complement strand
ATTAATTACTTATAACCGTCCGAATTAATTTAATCGCTTTTATTACGCCGATTAAGTATCGACAGTTTCTCATTGCCGTATTTTTTTATTATATATGTCCATGTCGGACTTCGTCAAATAACTAATTAGTTTAGTAACTTTACCCCAACCAATTAAAATAATTATCTTTAAAGATTTATTATGTGTTCGTATTATTTTTTAACTCAAGTTGGTATCGAGTCAACCCATATTTACAAAACTGCCACCCTCCTTCTACTTCTTCTTCTTCTTCTTCTTCTTCCCGTCGCCACTCTTCTCTGCACCCAAAACCAGCACCAAAACCAGACCACGCCCTTCTTCTCTGCCCCTTTTCTTGGCACTCAAACCCTGAATCACGTCCTCCCTCAACTTCACCCTTCTCCACCAACCAATTGGAAGTCTAAAGTGCGTGTTTTACAGCAGTTAACCAAGACGACCATGTGCTGCACCCTGGCACCCAACTCCTGGCCTGTTCTTCTTCTCCCAGCCTCAAGACCCCTCCTTTCTTGCACCTTGCTCCAATTCATATGTTCCACGACCTCAGGCCGGCCTCAAAACAGTAAGGATCAGCCACCTTTGGACGTTGCATGGAGTATGGATCACCTCAGGCCGACCTCAGGCCGGATTTCTTCACCCACCGCCGTCGGCCCTGTTTTCACCGCCGTCCCCTGTTTTTGTCTATTCACCACCCTAGGCCAGCATCCACAGCCGTGAGATCAACCCTATACTAATCGAAGAAGAGAGTTGGATCATCTTCCGACGTCGGAACGGTCGTCGCCGCTGATTCCCGACGGGGCTTGCCCATGCTTGCCCATCTCGCTGAACAGGGGAAACTCGTCGGCAATTTCTCAAGAGTAAAATTATATTTGTTTTCTTATTGATTTTAAACTTTTAATCCTCACGATTAGAAAACTTATTATCAAATTAAAATATGCATGCAAGAAAATTAAGAAGAGGGAATTAGGAATACCTTAGCAAGGGAGAAGACATGCCCGGCAACGAAGAGGAGAAGAAAATGCGAATGAAGGCTACGGTAGAGGACGTCCTTTATAAATGAAATGATGGCTAGGGTTTGTTGGAAACACACTAACACCCATATTTATTTCCTTTAACCGCGTAATCGGGTAAAGAATAAAATATTTAACCGGGTAGACTTAACCGTGTAGAGAATATAATATAATTAATATTAATTCTCTAACGTTCAATGCTTCCCTGCTCGAGCTGAATATATTAAAAAAAATTTTTTTTCCACGGTCTTTACACAAGTACCCCGAAGAGTGGCGGCAAGGATGAACTATGATAAAACAAGAGTGCTGACAACAACTATAGTGGTGCTGATGGTTACGGTTGGTATGAACCGATAGCCAGCCATGAGGTGGTCACAATGGTACCAATCCAGTGGTTTGAGGAGAGTCGAGGTCTCGCCGGAGGCAAGCCAAAGTGGCTGTGGTGCTAAGGTGAAATCCTCAAAATCATGGGAAATCTATGAAAATCAATTAGAGGAAGCTTGGGCTGATGTGATGGACTGCTTTGATCTTGCCACATGGCACAAACCGAATGTCTAACAATGTGTGGTGTAAAACCCCAACTTTGGGTTACGGTTTTACCTGATTGTAATTTTTCCCAGTTTTGGTTAGTATCGAGTTGGTACAAGTGACCTCAAGCCAGACCATTTTTAGACTATGAGTATTGACCCAAATGGCCATATGAGCATGTTATAGTGGCTGAGTAAGCCTGACATACATATGATAGTTTTAGTTATGATATAGCAAAAAATGAGTTATTTATATATACACGAAGTATAGAATTGATTTTTATAAGTTGGCCAGGGGTTTTAGGGCTAGATCTAGGCCGTCGCAACGTCTAGTATCTATTTGGGATTTTCAGGGTATTTTATTTGTACGCAGCATATGGATTTTGGATCACCAGCTTGTGCCCCTATGGGCCTAGCTTAATTTAGTTCAGGGTTTGAAGCCTATTTAGATCTTGTTGCCTCAATTCAAGCCTATAGAGTCACTTTAGGACTCGAGTCAGTTTAGATTTTGGACACTCACGATCCGAGCTTTCCATCTATATGTATGTTGTATATATCAATAGGTGGGACCCACTAGACCACGAGTTGTTGAAAGTGTAGATCGTGCCACGTGGCAAGATCTGGGTCATGCACTTAACTCTAGTTTCACCCATATACTTCCACCTATTTCCCACATTTTCAAAACTTTAAACCCATAGTGCCGCCGCCACTTTCAGCTCACCGCCGATGACTCTATGCCTCACCCCTGGCCATCGGATTGGTATGACCATGACTACCTCGTGGCCGTTTATTAGTTCGTACCCACGTTCGCCATCAGCGATGCCATTTTTGCTGTCGAGTTTTGCTTCCGCCGCCGCTACACTCTCGAGTCATTTTCTGGTGCAGTCGACTGTCCTTCGGCAAAGCCGACTATCCCAAAAGCTTCATTCTTCCGAGATCTTCATTTTGAGACCACTCACGACCACTGCTGTGGCTGCGATCACCTCCATCAATGTCGCTGCACCCGGCAGAGTTTCCAGGTCTTTTCGGCCAGCAGACGGTCAAACGATGCCGGTTGTTACTGCCATCAAGTTCCTTGTCCTCCCCTCCATCAATTCCATCCGACGGCGAACGCAGCCCCGCAGACATTAGTGTTTTCCAGTGACGGGCACTGCCACCCCCAGTCTAGCCCATTTAGTTGAGTCAAGTTTGCATGCCCTCATGTGTGTCCTCCTGTCCACGCTAAGTCCGCCTGCCTAGTATTGTTCACCAGCCTGCCAGTGCATGTCCCAGTCCGCTTAGTCCAGTTCATGTCCGACTTGTAAACTAGACAAATTTCCAGTTAGCCAAGACCAAGCTGGTTCAATTCGTTTTGGTCTGGTTCAGTTGGTTCTAGGTACGGTTCAGCTAATTTTGAGCCGTTAATGGCCATTTTTCAACCGTTTTTAGGTAATTTGAGAACCCCTCTACTATTTTAGATGCATCTTCACATAATTTAGCATGTTTAAATGTTATGATTATTTTTCTTTATTTATTATTTTATTAAATTATTTATTTGTTATTATTCATTTCCTATTATTCGTGTATTTATTGATTATAATGCATGTTTATATAATTTCTTATTATTATTAATGACATATTTACTTATTAATATTAGTCTTATTTATATTTACTAAATTATATATATATATATATCTTTGTCCGTTCCCATGCATGCTGTAACACCCCGTTTCGGCTCACCCATGAACCGACCCGGAAATATCACCGGCGACCGAATCGTTTGCTAATCTACTGGAATCGGTTAAGCCGACCCGGATCTGCCCTCGACATCTCAAGATGGAGATGCAAACATGAAATGCATGGATGGGAACAATTGGGTTCTAACGGAGCCCTACATGCATGTGATGATATGCAAGCAAAACAAAACCATTCAACAAGCAAGAAATTTAATTAAAAATTTATTAATATTTACAAAAAAACGGACAGAATCTCCCCTAAAAGTGCAATAGGGCCAACCTGTCCACGACAAGGGTATATAAATATTTTATCAAAATACGATAAAACATAACAATCTACTATGACATTCAGTCATTATCTCATTTAGTTTCACCTGAGCCGAGTCTAAACTCCAAGGCTCCCTACTCATTCACATTTATCCGTTCATTTCATAATAAGCAGTTCATCCAAACAAACACATAAAAATTATCATTCACATAGCATTAATACAACATCATTATACATCACAAGTGGTTGGAACATGTGTAAGCGGTTTTGTCCTGCTCCTTCGCAATCCCGATAGCTTTCATCCCTCGCATTTCTCACCTACATATATATAAAAAAACCGTCGGTAACGAGTGTTACCAGCCCGGAAAATAACTAATGTCAATCTAGCACAGGAGAGCAAACTCTCTTATTCAAGAACTCTCATCAGGGCACAAATGGGAGCCGTAGCCATCGGGCTGTCGCCCTCGGGTCAACAACGTCCCCCTTTCTTTCTCATTCTCATACCTTGGCCATTTCTCTGTCGCTTCTCGCATCAAATCTCATTCCTTTTCTGTGAAATCCCTCAACTTAGTCCCACATCTAATACCTACTGGGAGAAGATCCTATTTATAAGTGGGAATGGACTATAGATCTTTAACTTCCGGGTACCTATTTTAAAGAAATAACTTAGCCCATTACGTTGCACTTTGGGCTGGGTCATTACAAATGGTATCAGAGCCGACCTGGTTCCGTGTTAGATGCTGGGATGGACTAGGGACATTGGCTAGGCTACCGGTCACGGGCCAAAAAAAGGTCGTGGGCTGGGGTTAGCAACGGGCCAAGACTAGAAACGTTGGCTAGGCTGCCGGTCACGGGCCAGAAAGGACGTGGGCTGGGGCTAGCAACATGCCAAGAATAGGCATTTCAAGGACGAAGTTTCCTAAGGTGGGTGGATTGTGAGATCCCTCAACTTAGTCCCACATCTAATACCTACTGGGAGAAGATCCTGTTTATAAGTGGGAATGGACTCTAGATCTTTAACTTTCGGGGTACCCATTTTAAATAAATGACTTAGCCCATTACGTTGCACTTTGGGCTGGGTCGTTACAAATGGTATCAGAGCCGACCTGGTTCCGTGTTAGATGGAGGGATGGACTAGGGACGTTGGCTAGGCTGCCGGTCACGGGCCAGAAAGGTCGTGGGCTGGGGTTAGCAACGGGCTAAGACTAGAAACGTTGGCTAGGCTGCCGGTCACGGGCCAGAAAGGACGTGGGCTGGGGTTAGCAACGGGCCAAGGATGGGCATTTCGGGGACGAAATTTCCTAAGGTGGGTGGATTGTGAGATCCCTCAACTTAGTTCCACATCTAATACCTACTGGGAGAAGATCCTGTTTATAAGTGGGAATGGACTATAGATCATTAACTTCCGGGGTACCCATTTTAAAGAAATGATTTAGCCCATTATGTTGCACTTTGGGCTAGGTCGTTACATTTTCGCCCTCTACACCTTCCATATTACTCCTTGCCTTGAGCACGAAGGCCAAGAACTCTCAGCCAGTCGCCTTTAGTACCCTTGGAACCACAAGTCTAGACATGCGCTGCATTGCAGTACCCTTAAACCTCCACACTTCTCTGGGTTTGAGGAACTCAAAGGTGGAGTTGTCCGGATCCTTCAGGAACGAAGTGGGTTCTCCCCAGCTCCAGAGCCCACTCTTCCGAGCACACGCCCTATCTGAAGGCGTGGTGTCAGTAACCCTCGTTTCATCTCTCATCGAAAACGCAAAAACTATACATATATAGGCCTGGGTTAGGATTTATACAATAGGCCCGAAGGCAACTTGTGGTGGATCTTAATTTCAAAAACTGACTCAAGGGATCTCATCGTCGATGGTTAATAATTTGAACAAAACTGTTGGCTAAATGGCCCGAGTCAAGTGGGATCCGATAAAATGCCACTTAACTCGTCCTACACATGATAAATCAAATACACAATGGAATAGCGCAAATCAGAGAACGAGTCCTAAACGGACCCTGGTAGAAGCTCCAAACGGGTCCATGCTCCTAGGCGGCGAGCTCCTACACCGTACCTACAAAATCAAGCTAAAAGCTAACGCCGACATGATGAATCACACATCCTATAGCATGCAGATACAATCAACACAATCACGCATCAATCATCCCACATTCATCCTAAATCAATTCTAGTGAGTTTTCAATCTACATCTCATGAAATTAGGGTAATTAATTAGTTCACCTAATTAATTCCTTACTTTTCCATTAGAACACTCATCAATCAACCAATTTCATAGTTTTTATTAAATTACACACAAACATACAAACACATCAAAAACCCAAAAATTCATCTAATTATCTAGTCTAGCATGCTTCACCCTGTGCTCTGGCTGACCGCAATCGTAACAAACCCTAGTGCCTACACTACACTCTGTAGCTCGGTGCCCTGGCTGACCACAGTTGTAGCATACATTTCTGCCTGCTTTGCACTCTCCCCCAACGGATGGCGTTGGCAATTCTGACAGAATGGGCCTCTGCTGCCCTGAACCTGGCCATCCATGGTTCTCATGGCTACTGGCACATCTACACGTCGTCTCTGCTATGCCCCCTACTCTGGCTAATATGGCCTCAGATGTTGCAGCCTTTGGGTCGACATCTCGACGTGGTCGTGTAGCTATCACCTACTCTGCTTTGCCTGCAGCTCTTACTACATCACCGAAGGTAGTAAACGTCCTATCGAAGTATGCCATCCGAATCTCATGATGGAGGCCTTCATAGAAGCAGTCTATTCTTCTTCCTTCAGTCGGAACCAAATCTGCTGCAAATCTCTCCAACGCTCTAAACCTCGTCTCATACTGTACCACTGTCATAGGTCCTTGCCTCAACATCTGGAACTCCCATTCCTTCCTTTTCCTAACATCTGGTGGAAAGCACTTTCCATCAAATTCCACTTTGAATTCCTCCCACGTGATGTCCTGATGCTGGCGATGAGCAAATACAGAGTTCTGCACCAAACTCCACCATATCCTCGCTTCGTCTTGGAATGCTCCCGTGACGACACGTACTCTGTGTTCTACGGGGCATGCCATACTATCAAACACTCCAATGGCCGACAATATCCATAGGAATGCCTCCTCTGCATTGAACTTCCCAAAGCAAGGTCGTCTGCCATTCTTCACGAACCTCTCATATTGCCACGGTTCCAAACTCCTTGCATCTACAGATCTGTTTGATCCCTCTCCTTGCTCATATTGGGGAAACTGTGGTCCCGTTCCAACTGGTACACCGTCACCTCCAACTGCTCCACTCCCCCTGCGGTCTGCCCGCTACCTGCTATCGAGGGTCCACTGAGATCCTTTCTCATCCTTACCTGAAGTGGGGCAATGTAACGACCCGCCATTTGTCACAACATTGTGGGCCTACCTAGCCAGGTGTTACTCACAATTAAGCAAATATGTCTCACAATTTTTTAACAAAACCATGTATAAAGATCCCACAGTCTTACACCGTTTCCTAGTAGCCACACTTATTTCTCAAATAAAAAAAAGAGTCCTCATATTTATTTTGCTCCATGCCCTGGTTGTCAATCGCCTAATTTCGTATCTGCACACCTGCAGAGTCAATTCCGCGTTAGTGATTACAACACTAAGTAGTATAATAGATAAAACAAATCAAGTACATTCTACTATTTCCTTATGTTTATTTTAATATGCGGTGGAGTGATTCCGCTATACTCACAAACAATGCGGAGGAGGTATCTACTGTGATCCACGCACACCGGCCGTAGCCCTTTTGTGGGGAGGCTATCACTGCACTCCAATGTGATGGAGGAATCGTTGTGCCTTGCTCACCCCGGTCGTAGCTTTTTTATAGGGTGGCTATCACTACTCCAAAACAATGTTAATGCATTACAAACTTTACGCACACAATACGACCCAGTGTCAGACTGAATCAATTCTTTGACCCCAGTTGCACTCGGTGCATGGTGGTCGAATCTAGGCTCAGGCCGACCAAGGCTACCAACAAGGAAAATACGATGTTCTACCTATTATACGTACCTGACTTGTGATTTCGTCTGACAGTGACCCACGAACCCTAATCTGGATGAGGGCATAAAATTATACATTAGTATAATTTTATTTTGCATGAACCTACATGCAACTTACATGACTAATATACTATCAATTTTAAATGATGTAATTGGTTCATGTTAGTCTTCATTTCATATTAAATTTTCAGCAATTCTAATGATAATTAATAATTAATTATCCCCATCCAAATCCCCATTATCTAATTGATAATTTAATTATTAACATGTCCCATAATTAATTCTTTTGTATTTACCTTATCTTCTAACTCAACCGCATCGAGTTCTCCCATATTTACCTGGTTGCCATTCTACTTTAACAATTCATTTAACGAACCCAAAGCTCCCAACTTTATTGTAGTCAACCCGTGAAAGCGCGGTATTTTCATCATGCATGGCGACCAACCAGTAATGTGGCGGCCGCCATTTGCTGCCATGGCGTCTCCAACTTGGCCACCACATGGCAACCCTCAACAAGTCCTTAGCGTCCCCATTCCGGCTACCCAATCAGCAACCCTAACCTGACCATGGTGACTCCATGTCGGTCACATAATTAGCCCATGACCCATGGCGTCTACCCTAGTCAGCCACATAAACAACACCTGACCAGACCCATGACGACTACTCTTGTAAAGACCAGGAATATATATATATATATATATATATATATATATATATATATATATATATATATAATAATAACAATAATAATAACGTTCGACGCGGTGGGATCGAACGTGGGAAAAAAATTCGTTAGCTGGTTAAGTATGAATTACCCGATTAAGTGAAAAGTAATTTCCAACCGGACGATTCTAGTTGAATCGGTCGAGTCGACCACATTACTTATCCATTTAACCATTTAAGTGAACTAAACCATGTACCCATTTAAGAGGTTAAGTGAAATGGTTAAGTGAACCTTGTTGATTACCCAATTACCTGGTTAAAGGAATTACGGTGGAAGGGTGTTTCCACATACCCTATCCGTCATCTTATTCTTGATAAAATGAGAAGGGAGGGCATCATCTACATCTTTTCCTCCTTGGACAGACGCTGGTTTTCCTCCTTCACTTGGGTAATTTCTTTTCCTTTCTTTTTCTTCTATTGCATGCATACACACGTTGCATAAATCATAAACATGATAAACATAAGAATCAAATGAGAAATCAACAAGGGAAGAAGAAAACCAGGAGGATATCTTGCTGTTTTTGCAACAGCAACAACACCAGCTTCCATCCTTGTGAGTTGGGTTGATGTGCTGGAAGTAGGGAGTGCTCCCAGCGGTGCGGCTTGCCGGACGGAGTTGCCTGGTGGCCGAGTCAGACCTTCGGGGAGGGATGTAAATCAGGAACGTGAAGGGAGACAAGGTTGGTGTTGCCATGGGTGGTGTTGCTGGCCAGACGTGGATCTGCCATGGAAAGGGCAGACTGGTCGTCACTTGGGGTGGTGCTGGTCGTCACCTTGATGGGGAGGACATGGTCGCCATGGCTGCTGGTCGACCACCATGAATGATGAAATTAAGGTCCCCATGAAGGGTGTAGTCCGAGTTCCATGAGATAGCAGTGGGGTAGATAGAAGATGGGGTCTCAAATTGGGTGGAAGGGAAAGAAGACATGTTGGTCGGGTGCTGTTTATGTGGCTGACTAGAGTAGTCGCCATGGGTCTGGTCGGGTGCTGTTTATGTAGCCGACTAGGGAGACGCTGCCATGGGTCATGGGCTGATTATGTGACCGACATGCAGTCACCATGGTACAGGTCGGGTTGCTGATTGGGTAGCCGGAAGAGGGTCGCGAAGGACTGGTTGAGGGTTGCCATGTGGTGGCCAAGTTGGAGATGCCATAGCAGCAAATGGAGGCAGCCACGTTACTGGTTGGTCGCCATGCATGGTGAGAATACCGGCTTTCGCTGGTTGACTACAATAAAGCTGGGAGCTTTGGGGTCGTTAAATGAATTGTTAAAGTAGAATGGCAACCAGGTAAGTATGGGACATGTTAATAATTAAATTATCAATTAGATAATGGGGATTTGGATGGGGATAATTAATAATTAATTGTCATTAGAATTGCTGAAAATTTAATAAGAAAGGAAGACTAACATGAACTAATTACATCATTTAAAATTGATAGTATATTAGTCATGTAGTTGCATGTAGGTTCATGCAAAATAAAATTATACTAATGTATAATTTTATGCCCTCATTCAGATTAGGGTTAGCGGATCACAGTCAGACGAAATCACAAGTCAGGTACGTATAATAGGTAGAACATCGTATTTTCCATGTTGGTAGCCTAGGTCGGCTTGAGCCCAGATTCGACCACCATGCACCGAGTGCAACCGGGGTCAAAGAATTGACTCAGTCCGATACGGGGTCGTATTATGTGCGTAAATTGTGTAATGCATCGACATTGTTTTGGAGTAGTGATAGCCGCCCCATAAAAGGCTACGGCAGGGGTGAGCGAGGCATAGCGATTCCTCCATCGCACTGGAGTGCAGTGATAGCCTCCCCATAAAAAGGCTACGGCCAGGGTGTGTGAGGCACTAGCACTAGAGTTGGCTGTGAGAGCTTCCCCACAAACGGAGCATAGCAATCACCACAGGGCAGTGATAGCCTCCCCACAAAAAGGCTACGACCGGGGTGTGCGAGGCACTAGCACGGGAATGGTAGTGATAGCCTCCCCATAAAAGATGGCTACGGCCGGGCGTGTGCACGGCACTAGCACAGGAGTGGAATGTACTTGATTTGTTTTATCTATTATACTACTTAGTGTTGAAATCACTAATGCTGAATTGCCTCTACAGGTGTGCAGATTTGAAATTAGGTGATTGACATCCGAAGAATGGAGCAAAATAATTATGAGGATTCCTTTTTTATTTATTTGAGAAATAAGTGTGGATACTGGGAAAGGGTCTTAGACTGTGGGATCGTTATCATATGTTTTTGTTAAATAAAATATGTTAGACATATTTGCTTAAGTGTGAGTAACACCTGGCTAGCTAGGCCCACAATGTTGTGATAAAATAGCGGGTCATTACAGGTGGTATCAGAGCCTGGTTTCCAAAAGCTCACATCTTATGACTCAAGTACCTTGTTGAAGAGTCCAATATTTATCTTTCTCCAATGGGGAATGTCATTAGGGAATTAGTGGACTCACTAACAAACCGAAGTAAGCATAAAAAAATTTTTTAATCAACCATAACGGAATAAATTTTAGACGGCAGGCACCCGAAGGAAGTCGAGCCAAGTTGCGCAGTCGAACACGAACGTGGAAAGTGTGTTAGGCCAAATTTTGACGGCCATACAGGGACTAGTGCAGGCTTTAGATAATACTAGTTCTGTGATTCAGAACATAGCACAGCGATTACCGGGATTGGTAACAGGGAATGGAGCTCCAAATTCGGCTGCGGGTCCTAGTAACGTCCCAAATGGGGATCAGGGGAGCGCCCAAGAGCGGGTAGGGATAGCTGACCCGGGCGAGCGAGGGGAACTTCCAAACCCAGTGCCACCGGTAGTCCGACAAGCTGTACTGCCAGTTGGGGATGACAGTGATCAATACACTGTAGAAAAATTTCGGAAGAACGGAGCTGAGGTGTTCATTGGTGGGACGGATCCAATGAAGGCGGAGAGCTGGATGGACAATATTTAAAAAGCATTTAGATCTCTCTCTGTGCCTAATCGCCATCAAGTGAGGTTGGCGACATGCATGCTTCAAGGGGAAGTATCTTATTGGTGGAAATCCATGGAGTAAACCACTATCCATCGACGTGAGATTTCCTCCATCGCGTGGGCGGAATTTGTGGCAGCTTTCAATGGACAATATTTTCTAGAGCCCGTTGTCCAGAAGAAAGCACTGGCGTTTGCCAATTTGGTTTAGGGGGAGGATTCAGTCCGGGAATATGTGTATTCCCAGACGAACTTCCAGGGTTGCCTCCTAAGTGGGCAGTGGAGTTTGCCATTGACCTAGTACCTGGAGTGACACCAATTTCTAAAGCACCAGTTTTGACCCCTACCAAATGGTAACGAAGGATATCGTGGTCTTCAGTGATGCATCTCTAGTGGGGTTAGGATGTGTGCTTATGCAAGATGGTAAGGTGGTAGTTTATGCCTCTCGCCAATTGAAGATTCACGAGCAAAATTATGCAACCCATGACTTGGAACTAGCAGCAGTTGTGTTTGCTCTAAAAATTTGGAGACATTATTTGTACGGAGTTCAGTTCGAGGTTTTCACCGACCACCAAAGTTTGAAGTATATCTTCACCCAGAATGATCTCAACCTTCAACAGAGGCGGTAGATAGAATACTTGAAGGACTATGATTGTAACGACCCGCCATTTTTCACGATATTGTGGGCCTAACTGGCTAGGTGTTACTCAAAAGTAAAGTAATTATGTCAAACATTTTTTATAAATAATAACATATATAAAGATCCCACAGTCTTGGACCGTTTCCCAGCAGCCACACTTATTTCTCAATTAAATAAAAAAAGGAGTCCTCATATTTATTTTGCTCCATACTCTGGATGTCAATCACCTAATCTCGTATCTGCACACCTGCGGAGGCAATTCCGCGTTAGTGATTACAACACTAAGTAGTATAATAGATAAAACAAAACAAGTACATTCCACTATTTCCTTATGTTTATTTTAATATGCGGTGGAGCGATTCCGCTATACTCCAAAACAATGCGGAGGAGGTATCCGCTGTGATCCGCACACCCTGGCCGTAGCCTTTTTTGTGGGGAGGCTACCACTACCGTCTCCAGTGCCAGTGCCTCGCACACCCCGGCCGTAGCCTTTTTGTGGGGTAGCTATCACTGCACTCGGGTGATTGCTATGCCCCGTTTGTGGGGAAGCTCTCACTACCAATTCTAGTGCCAGTGCCTTGCACACCCCGGCCGTAGCCTTTTTATGGGGAGGCTATCACTGCACTCCAGTGCCAATGCCTTGCACACCCCGGCCGTAGCCTTTTTGTGGGGCGGCTATCACTGCACTCAGGTGATTGCTATGCCCCGTTTGTGGGGAAGCTCTCACTGCCAACTCTAGTGCCAGTGCCTCACACACCCCGGCCGTAGCCTTTTTATGGGGCGGCTATCACTGCACTCCAGTGCTAGTGCCTCACACACCCCGGCCGTAGCCTTTTTATGGGGCGGCTATCACTGCACTCCAGTGCGATGGAGGAATCGCTGTGCCTCACTCACCCCGGCCGTAGCCTTTTTATGGGGTGGCTATCACTACTCCAAAACAATGTCGATGCATTACAAAATTCACGCACATAACACGACCCAGTGTCGGACTGAGTCAATTCATTGACCCCGGTTGCACTCGGTGCATGGTGGTCGAATCTGGGCTCAGGCCGACCTAGGCTACCAACAAGGAAAATACGATGTTCTACCTATTATACGTACCTGACTTGTGGGTTCGTCCGACTGTAATCCACTAACCCTAATATGAATGAGGGCATAAAATTATACATTAGTATAATTTTACTCGCGTCGAAAATGCACGCAACTAAATATTTAATATATGCCACATTAATTAATTTATTTAATTCAATAAGGTTCAACACTTCTTTATTTAATTAATTATGCTATCTCGTGATTTCTACACGATTATCTTTTATTGATCCATTATTTTACTTTACGAATTTATTATAAGAATAATCATTTTATTTATCAAATATAAATTTTATATGATAAAGGTGAAGTCTTTATTAAATATTCCTCATAACTCTTCAATTTAAGTTAATCGCTTTTAATAAGCCGATTAATTAATTACCGTTTATCCTGATCAAAATTTATTAATTTCATGTAATAATTTATAAATTTATTATTTTGACCACTTAACTCGTATCCCTTTAAATTAATTATTTTAATGATTTTAATACGAGTTGGTATTATTATTATGATTTTTAACTCAACCCGTATCGAGTCAAACAGAAATTACAAAACTGCCATCCTCTTCTTCTTCTTCTTCTTCTTCCCGTCAGTCTACCCAAAACCAGTCTTCTTCTTCTTTCCCGTTAGCCTTTCTCTTCTCCACCCAAAACCACTCCAACCTCTTCTCCTTCGACCCAAATCCAGATCATGTCCTTCACCAATTGTTTCCCTTCCCTAGCAATCCAAATGGCAGCAACTATCCAGGGCGACCTTGTTCTGCACCACCAACACAACTAACCAGCAGCCATGGCGACCT
>JAURVB010013510.1:0-22052 GCA_033002965.1 Piper betle | reverse complement strand
TGTTTATTTCTAAGGTTGGGTTCTTATACGTTCTGCAAAACGAGGTGGTAAACCGGCGATAAATCTTTCTTTCCAGAAGCTCAGAACTAGAATCTTCTCTTTGAAATAATAATGTTAAATATGTATCATGATACCATCTATAATGAGTTAAAGTTGGACATTTTAAACTCATAATTAATTCTTTTGTTTTTTCTTTTAATATGTTTGGAGCACCAACAAAATGATGTAATAAGGTTACTATTAAAGTACAGACTGCATCTTCATATGGTTGATTATTTTCATTAATTTTAGTAGGATTAATTATTTCCATTTTCTGGATAGGTTGGAGATGATGATCCCACCAACCCTTTAGAATTCCCGAAAACCTGCAGTAATAAATTCTGCTATTTGTTTATCAGAATTATTATTGGTTTTACAAATAGTATAATACATTAACAGATTATGTAAGGTAACTAATATTTGATATTCAGATAGGCCGTCAATATTCCATTCATAGACTGCTCTACTGGAGTATGAAATTCTTGCGTTTATTCCCGATTCTTCAAGTAAAACAGTAGCAGGAGTAGGTCTTTAATAATACTTCGGTAGTAGGTAAAGGTTGAGCAGTTAAAGGCTTTTTATTAACTTCTACCTTTGCCATATTAGAAAATTGTTGAATAATTTCTTCTAAATTTTCAGATTCACTTTATCATTTTTATAGATTCATTTATTTGTAAAGTGCCTAATCTTTTTGCTAATTTTTCTAAAATTCTTCATTAACAGAACTTTTAGTTTTGAAATTTTTAGTATTTTCAATTGGCGGTTTTATTATTGCTGATGTTAAATATGGTTTGCCCCAAACCCGCCTCTTGACCCGCCCAAACTCGCCCCAGACCTGCTCGTCCTCCTGGCTGCCGCTCGCTGCCCGTGGCAGCTCGTCGGACCGCTCGCCCATCCCCGCACCCCAACAATGGCCCCCTCGCCCACCGCGACGTCCCCCATCACCCCCTCGTGCCCCACCGGCGCCCTCCCCGGTTCCCTACTTGTAACACCCCAAATCCGGTCCACGCTCGTGAACCGAACTGGCATGTTACAGGCCCCGGTTAGGTCGGCTAACCCGAACCCAACTCGCGCGGATCTAATCTCGCGTCTTAAGAGGAAGATATTACTTGTCATGCATGGATGAATGCACAAAATCCTAATATGATACTACATGGATGACATGCAAACTAAATTACACACCATCACATCAATATAATAATATCATAGCAAAATATAATCACTCAATCGACTGACACGACGACAGTGCTCCTCCGTCCAAGCTGGCTCCTCCAACTCGTGGACTATTACCTACATATAGTATAAAAACACGTCAGTAACAAGTATTATTGGTTCGGAAAATAAAATAACTATAACAAGCTGGCTATGAGAGCAAACTCTCATATGAAAGAAAGCATCATATACTCCACGTGAACACTCTGAAGGGCACTACTGAGGAGCCACTAGGCTGCAGACCCGGTAGCATCCTGAACTTACTGATCTACTGCTGCTGATGCTGCTCTCGGCATTTTCTTACTTCATTTTTTGGTCTCAAATCCTAAGCCCTCTCCTTACCTCCATATTTCTCCTGGCCTTGAGCACGATGGCCGAGTACTCTCAGGCAGTCGCCTTTAGTATCCTTTGAACCACAAGTCCGAACATGCGCTGTACTAAACAGTACCCGTAAACCTCCACGTTCTTCGGGTGTGAGGAACTCAAACGCGGAGTTGTCAGGATCCCTCGGGAATGGAATAATCCGCTGGCACTAGTCCAGAGCCCGCTTGGACTGTCGCAGCATCCACTCATGGTACGTGCAGTCGGTTTCTCCATCTCTCGTCTCACTGAAAACCGTGAAAACTACATATATATAGGGCTGGGTAGGGATTTATATAATAGGCCCGAAGGCAACTTGTGGTGGATCTTGTTTTCGAAATCATCCTCGAGGAGAGTTATTAATCCGGAAAACTGTTTGGTTAAATGGCCCGAGTTAAGTGGGATCCAATAAAACACCACTTAACCCGTCCTGTAAATAATAAAATAAACATACAATAGAAAAGAGCATAAAACAGAGACGAGTCCTAAACGGACCTGGTAGAAGCTCCAAGCGTGTCATCGCGCCTAGGTGGTGAGCTCCTACTCCGTACCTACACATCAAAACTAAATACTAACGCCCGCTAACTAAATGATGCATCAAACTCGTAATGATACATCAACACACAACTCAATCATCAACATCCAGCAACAATCAAATAATCATAAATATGAATAATCTCAACTCATCCTATTCATACCAATATTATTGTGTTTTTCTAAGGTTACGTCGTGATCACTTATCATGCTCGAGACTTGATCTACCTCATTAGATCACTCAACCTTCATTCACCCATTACCAATCAAATCATGCATATCATTACTTCTTTCATGCTCGGACTTTTATCATGTAAATCAATCAATCCTATCATGCTGTGCTAACAATCATTAATTTTAAATAATCAAATTAGAGGTAATTATACCTATCGTCGTCGACAATCGGCGACTGCTAGGGTTTCATCATACGTCTCGGAACTCGAATTCGACGCTCATCGGCGTTCGAAGCTCGATCGGGTTCGACTGGATGAGCTCCGACGAAAGATTCAGTGAATTCCAGCAAATCCGGTTTTCCGGCGGGGTTTGGTGGTTTTCAGGCAGCTTCCGATCGTTTTTCGGCAGCTTCTGATGGTTTTCCGGCGACCACCGCCGGCGGCATCTACTGGCTGGAAAGCAATGGTATTGGGTACCATTGGAACCGGCTCGGCTGAGCCCGACGCGTTTACGGTGTCGACATGGTCGGCGGAGGTGGCACCTCGCCGAAAAATGGCTAAAACAGAGGGTCGGTGGTGGGTGACTAAATCTGGCTAGCCTGGGCGGCGACGGCCTCCGCTTCGGTCAGGAAAGGTCGCTCGGGTGGTCGAGGGTGCCGAGGCGACCACTCGATCGCCGCGGCGACGGTCGCCGGCGGCAGAATCGGTGACGCGACCACGGTGCTAGGCACAGTGGATTCCGGCAACGTGGAGGTTGGGCCACGACCCACACCCTTCCAACCCCCCACGCCCCCACCGCCCTCGCCAACCGCATATATATATATATATATATATGGCAGCGCACCATGCACTGCCAAATCTAGGCCGCTAGATTGAAATCCAATGGCCCAGATTTCACTGCCCAAAACCCGCCCCAGACCCACCCGCCAGCCTGACCGCCTGCCCGCTACCCTCGGGCAGCGGCGGCTTGCCGGACCGCTTGCCCATCCCCCTTAGCGCCCTCAAGGCCCCCTCACCCGCTGTGACAACCACCACCGCCCCCTCCTGCCCCTTTCCCGTCGGTGCCCTCCCCGGCCCCTGCCAGCGGCCGCACCCCTCCTCCCAAGCGCCCCCTCTCCCCCAGCAGCCCCTTTCCAACCCCACGCCGCCGCGCGCCAGCGGGCCCCCAGCCACTGCCCCCCGCCCTCTGCCTCTGCCCGCCACCCCTCCCCAAGTGCCGCCGCCCCCCATCCGGCCGCCTCCCTCCCACCCTGCCGGTGCCCTCCCCCCGCTAGTGCTTGCCGCCGCGCCCCCGCCCCACCCCCCAGCCCCCCAGCCCCTCGCCCTGAGCGTGCCCTTCCAACCCCCCCCCCCCCCCCGCCGCCGCAGCAGCCCCCCAGCCGCCGCCCTCGCCAGCCGTGTATATATATATATATATATATATATCGGGCAGCGCTATGGTGCGCTGCCCTCTTTTTTGCAGCGAACCATGCATTGCCAAATCTGGGCCGCTAGATTGAAATCCAACGGCCCAAATTTCACTGCCCCAAACCGGCCCCTAGACCCGCCCACCTAGCCACTGCCCAGCGGTGGCAGGGGGTTGGGGGTGGTGCGGTTGCAAGCACTGGTGGGGGAAGGGCGCCAGCGGATGGGGGACCGCGGCGGGGAGCAGGCCACTGTAAAGACTGTGAAAATAAAATAAAATAAAATAATCAACTCGGTCTGGGAAGGATCAAACATTAGATTATTATCATTATTATTATATGATTATTATATTTTATTCTCTACCTGGTTATATTTTATTCTCGACCTGGTTACCTGGTTAAATGGAATACGGGTGTTGGGGTGTTTTCACATACCGTAGCCATCATTTTCATTTTATATTTTGCGAGGGGACGTCCTCCTCACCCTAGCCGCTTTCATTCTCTCATCTTCTTCTCCTCTATCGGTTGACGACTTCCTTTTTCTTGGGTATTCTTCCTATCTCCCTATTCTTAATTTTCATGCATGCATATTTTGAATTGATAATAAGCTTGATAATCATAAGAATTAAAGTCTCAAATCAACAAGAAAGATAAAAAACTAAACTGAAAACTGAATCTCGTCCATGGCCGGCGAGTCTGAAATTTTGGCATGATGGGCGACTATAAACAAGAATTTCAAGGCAGCCCTCACACCCCTAACGGCCTCTATGGATGCTGGGTCTAAAGGGTGGCGTCGCCTTGTCCCTAGCTTCTGATGGGTGGCTGAATTACACCTGTTAGTGGGTAGAATTGCAAGGGGGACGAAGGTGGCGGCGCTCCTCTAAAATAGAGCGTTGTCATGGCAGCTTCAGAGGGTGGACGCTGGTTGTTCTTCGTCGACAACATTAGGAGTCCATTACAACAATTCCTGTCGCCGGCACAGGCCACTACAGATGACCTTCTTGCCAGAATTCATGAAGGCAACGTGCATACATGGGGAGAACAACTCTACTCCCTGCGACGTCCAAGGGTGGCTGATCTTCTAGTTTTGATGCCGACCTGAGGTAGCTGAACCTCTGCATGGTAGCAAGGTGCAAGAAAGTGGTCATCTTGAGGGTGGAGAAGAAGGACGTGACCTGCATGTCACTTAAAATAATTTTGGATACTTTTCCTTCATGTTGTACTCCATCTCTAATGTGGCATCCTCTAGAGCATTGTTCCTCCATAGCACCTTCACAATTGGGATGATTTTATTCCTCAACACTTTCTCCTTCTTCTCAAGGATCTGCAATGGCTTTTCAATATATAACATGCCCTCCCAAATCTCTAGATCTTTGTAGTCAATCTAGTGTGAAGCATTTGGAACATACTTCTTTAACATAGATTCATGGAATACATCATGTGTTGAAGTCAATGTAGGAGGAAATGCTAGATGATATGCTACTTCCCCTACTCTTTTATGAATCCCAAATAGTCCAACATACCATGGGCTTAGTTTACCAGATTTTGCAAATCACATCAGTGCTCTAACCGGTTATATTTTTAAGAAAACTGGTTCTCCTATTTTGAATTCTAGTGGCCTTCTTTTTAAATCTGTATAAGACTTCTATCTATCTTGAGCCTCTTTCATTCTCTATTTAATCAGCTTGACTTGTTTAGAAGTTTCTTCAATCAATTCTGGGCCAATAATAACTGGATCCTTATTATTCAACCAACAAGATGGATATCAGCAAGGTCTCCCATTGAGTGCTTTAAATGACGCTATACATATGGTGAATTGGTAGTTATTATTGTAGGCAAATTCCACCAATAGTAAGTAATCTTTCCAACTTCCTTGCCAATGTAATATATAAGACCTCAATAAATCTTCTAGTACTTGAATGGTTATCTGACTAATTGTCAGTTTGAGGATGAAAAATTGTACTGTAGTTCAACTCAGTGCCCATAACATCTTGAAATTCCATCCATACTGTGTATGTAAACCTTGCATCTCTACTGGACAGTATAGATATCGGTGTACCATGCAACCAACGATATTATCCATGTAGAGTTTCTCTAGTTGTTGCATAATCATTGTCATCCTAATCGTAATGAAATGTGTTGTTTTTTGTGAATCAGTCTACCACCACCCAAATAGCATCATTATTCTTCTTTGTTTTAGGCAATTTGACCACAAAATTACAAGTTAAATTCTCCCACATCTATTTAGGAATTTATAGAGGTTGTAGCTGTCCTCGTGGCCTTTGGTAGTCAAATTTCACTTCATGACAAGTAAAACACTTTGAAACAAAGCTACCAACATCCCTCTTCATATGCCACCAAAATGATTGTAATAACCTGCCCGAACCGGCCCGAGTGCTACTTAAAAAGTTAAGTGTTATAAACATACTATTCATGAACATGAATCATAACACGGTAAATAAGTCTAGAAAATTTATAAATCATAAAAATAAATCATGTTCTAATAGCATGTGACAATACATAAAAATAAAGTCCCACAGTCTCTGACCGTTTCCTATAGCCACATTTATAACACAAGAGAATAAAAGGAAGTCCAATTTATTATCAATTCACCAAACCTTGGTTGGTAAGAGATCCACCAACCACACTTTTAGTCCTTAGTCCAAAGCTGCTCACCTGCGGAGGCAATTCCGCGTTAGTGATAAAACCACTAAGCCGCATAATTAAATGAAACAAGTCAATATAATCCCTATTATCATTTCTCGAGACTTTTAGTTGTTATGAGCCTATGTCGAGCTCTTAATATGCTGGGAGGGGTGGCCACCCCATCCAGCTCCAATCCCATGCATGCGCACACACGCTACGTGGCCCACGGCCTGTAGTTACCGATATTTGCCATTGACTCACCCTCTCGGTATCACAAGTGCATAATGAGCCGTCTTGCGCCATTGCGCCCTGTCACCCCTTTCGGCATGGGGGCAGGTATTCAATCTTTTAGGGGGTGCTGCTCTGCGTCGAATTGAGTCGACCCCGGATGCTCTCGGCGCATGGTGGTCGGTTATGAACTCAAGTCGACCAAGACTCCCACATAGTAATTTTAAAGGGTGCGGCCCCATGTCGGACTGAGTCAATTCCTTGACCCCGGTTGCACTCGGTGCATGGTGGTCGAATCTGGGCTCAGGCCGACCAGGGCTGCCAAAAGGGAAAATACAACATTTCAAATAATTATACGGACCTGGATAGTTCGTAAGTGAACCTGCAACCGTGACCAACGATCCTAATCTGAACGAGAACATAAAATTATACATAAGTATAATTTTATTCGAGTGGAAATGCATGCAACTACATGACTAATATATATCATTATCAAAATTCGACAACATAAAGCATGCAACATTCAACAATCTTAAATATTAAATTATTCATGTGACATAATCATTTAAGTCCTACTTTACATTTTAAATTAATTATCTAAATCATAATTCACACTTCACTAATGATAAATTAATTATTAACTTATAAACAAGTATTCAAGTATTTAATTACTATTATTAGTATCTTTTCCTTTAAGATGATAATTACTTAACCCCAATCTTGATGATTTAGTTTACGATTTTAATCTTTAATCACTATCATTATTAATAGCAATTTAATTAATTAAGTCGTTCGATTAAGATCCTAATTTAAAGATATTACTAATACAATTATTTTAAATTATTCAACTCAATAAAGGTTCGAACCTTATTTATTTTCATTATGCTATTTAGGTTCTTTTTACACGATTATAGTTTAATAACCCATTTTCTACCTTATTAACTCGTTATTAAAATAATCACTTTATTTACCTAGTATTAAATTTAATATGGTAAAGGTGAAATCTTTATTTCATTAATCACTTATAACCATCCGATTTAAAATTAATAGTTTATAATACACCGATTAATTATCAACTAGTTTATCATTACCGTATTTTTATTACTCATGTCGACTTCGTACAATAATTAATTAGTTTAGCAATTGTAACCCATAACCATTAAAATAATAATTTTTAAGGATTTATTACGAGTTAATATTATTTTTAACTCGAGCCGTGTCGAGTCAAGCATATATTACAGATTTGCCATCTTCTTCTTCCCCGACGTTCTTCTCTTCTCCTCACCTCATCTTTGGCACAAACCAGACCACGACGTCTTCTTCTTCAACCCAAAACCAGATCACGTCCTTCACTAACTGCTTCCCTTCCCTAGCAATCCAATTGGTAGCCTGAAAGCTCATGCATTACAGCAACTATCCAAGGTGAATCTTGTTCTGCACCAAAGTGCACGACGCCTGGCCAGCAGCACCGCCGGGAATGCAAGGCAAACTCCGTCCGACCAGCAGCACCGCCGGGAACGCTTCCCTTCTTCCCGCACGACAACCCAACATCAAGGCCAAGCGCTGTGGGCATGCACGGCGTGAGCTTTGGCCGGCGAACTGGTATGGATGTCTGGAATCCCCCACAGCGTTGTCCCTTATCCCATCCCATGTATAGAACTCATAAGATGCTAGAGACTGCAACTCAATTATCCTAACCCAACCAATTACATAGCATAGGACGTTGATGCAGCAACAGCAAAACAAAACGACCATGAATTAATGAAATAACAGAACTTTACATGACGATCATGAGTTGATGAAGCAGCAGACATTTTACATGACGATCATGAATTGATGAAGCAGTAGAAATTAGCATGGCGATCATGAAATGCATGAAAACTAAGAGTAGGGAAATAGGAAGGATACCCAAGCAAAAGGAAGAAGCCGTCTCCGAAGAGGAGAAGAAGATGAGAGTAGGCGGCTAGGGTGAGGAAGAGGAGAAATAGGTGGCTAGGGTGAGGATGACGCCCCCTCACAAAAATATAAAATGAAAATGACGGCTAGGGTATGGGAAAACACCCCAACACCAGCATTTCATTTAACCGGGTAAAGAATAAAATATAACATTTAACCAGGTAAAGAATATAATATAACAATAATATAATAATAATAATAATAATAATTTCTCCTACGTTCGATCCTTCCCCGATCGAGTCGAGATATATATACATATATATTTTCACAGTCTTTACAATGATCCTAAACACTTTGCTGAATTCTACTACATAGGAAGAATGTTAAACTTAAGGACTCCTAAATGAGAACACTGAGCCACAGAAAATGTAGCACCTCCTTTGCAACTAAGAGGGTGTTTTCAAATGAAGTGATCACTCCGATCTACAGGAACACAATACCCCAATGTAGCTAAGAGGTTGAGTTCTTCAAGGATGTGTGTAGGCTTAGGGTTTTACCTGCTTATAGGTTGCTCGATTTGGGCCAGTCTCGAGTTGGTTAGAGCGAGTTCGAGCTAGACTAATTTTACGAATATGAGTATGGAGCACAAATGGCTATATCAACATGATATGGTGGGTGAGTATGCCCAATATGCATATGATAGATACAACAGAACATGAGTTATTAGTGTATACATGAGGTATAGAACTGATTTTTTATGAGTTAGCTAGGGTTTTAGGCCTAGATCAAGGCCATTGCTACGTTAGTCTCTGTTTGGGATTTTCTGGGTATTTCATTTGCATGCATCATAGGGATTTCGGATCACTAGTTTGTGCCTCTGTGGGCCTAGCTTGATTGAGTTCAGGTTTCGAAACCCATTGAGCCTTCTTACCTTGATTCTCACTTATAGAATCACTTTTAGGACTAAGTCAGTTTTGACTTTGGTGGGCCCCACTAGGCCATTGAGTTATCGAATGCTTAGATCGTGCTATGTAGCAAAATCTTAGCCATCCACTCAAACCTAGAATTGCCTATTTAATTTCTAGAGATTTCCCACATTTTCAGAGCCTTACACCCATAGTGCAACGACCACTTCAGGTCGCCATCAACAGGTCTCCGCCTGGTCCCCATCCACCCCACCGGCACCACTATGATCGCCTCATGGCTGTCTTTCTATTTGTACCCTTCATGACCATCGGTGCTGCCGCAGTCACTGCCGGTGACAGAGTCCTTGAAGCTGGGTTCCTCTGCCGCCATCGTCGTTCGAATTGTTTTCTGGCTCCGACAAGTCACCTCTGGCTGATCGAACCACCTCGCCAAGATCTTCCATTTGAGACCAACACCGACCTCAACCACGGCTGCGATTGCTGCTGGTGACGTCGCCGCACACGGTGGCGATGCTGCCCCTTTTCGACTGTTTTTCGGCCAGTCACCGGCCAGAACTCCGCCGATCGCCACCACCATGAGATTGTAGCTGGATGGGGTTGCCACCCTCCTAGCATAATAAGAGCTCGGTAGAGGCTCATAATCATTAAAAGATTCAAATTCAAATGTTGTGGAATATATTAACTTGTTTCTTGTAATTATATGACTTAGTGTTTTTATCACTAACACGAAATTGCCTCCGCAAGTGTGACCATGGAAGGATGGGTAGAGTCAGGATAGGTGGAGGACTCTGTTATTTGACTTTTGAATTTTCTTATTTGTTATTATACTTCTAGATTATTTGCATTGTAGTGGGATTTTCATTCGTTCATGGGGCTTAGATTATTTTTGAGCATTTGTTATATTAAATTTTATCTCATGATTTTATTTAAAATCATGAAAATTAATAGAAAATTAATTTATAAGACACTTAGTTTCATATAATAACACTTGGCTCGTGGCTCGGAATAGACGGGTCGGTACACAACTGTCCCAAGGGTAAATGTTTTTAATAAGCATTGATCATTCTTTTATGGAATTAATTTTCCATTGTTTTAGATGGTAAGTATTTATGAGCATATACCAAATGGGCTATGGGTGAACGTCAACAATGCCAGTTAATGTTAAAAGACTACTTTTGACATCTTTCTAAGGGTGTAGGGGCTAGAGGAGTGTCCAATTAAGCTGTTGTGGATACAATCTTGTGTAAAAGCTTAGAGATTGCATAAGGTTTGGAAGATGAGGTCAAGATTGGGCTAGCCTGAGTGTAAAGCCCAGAAAAAAATAATTATGTTATTTTATTTAGGGTTTTATAAATCTTAAAACGAACCATAAATAATATTTAATTAAATAAATTCTTAAGAATCAATATCATTTATAAACCATTCGTATTCACTTAATAGTAAGTTTTTGACTTTTCATTATCATACAAATGATATAGTAATGAGTGATTACGTTCTTTTCTATAAAATTTAATGTAATGACTTCTTAAATTCCACACATATTAATAAAATTTAATATAATGACTTCTTGAATTCCACACATATTATTCTATATAAAGGAGAGTTCTATTGTTACATGAAACATCCTCTGGATAGGTTGTGAGCACATTTGACACACAAAAGGGAAGACTTTAGGATTATTTGTTATAGTTGCGGGTTCTTCACCAAATTTTCAGGTCCGTATAATTATTTAAAATATTGTATTTTCCCTTGTGGACAACCTGGTCAGCCTGAGCCCAGATTCGACCACCATGCACCGAGTGCAACCAGGGTCAAGGAATTGACTTAGTCTGACACGGGCTATGCCCTTCATAATCCAATAATGGACATGTCAGAATGGACCTGACAGCCATAATACAATAAATTGGACATGGCGGATTGGACTCGCCAGCCAATTACGGACATGGTGGACTAACCCATCAGCCAATAGATGGACATGGTGGACTGACCCATCAGCCAACTAATGGACATGGTGGATTGGACTCACCAGCCGATAACGGACATGGCGGATTGGACTCGCCAGCCGGTAATGGACATGATGGACTGACCCATCAGCCAATAAATTGGACATGGCGGATTGGACTCGCCAGCCGATAACGGACATGGTGGATTGGACTCACCAGCCGATAACGGACATGGCGGATTGGACTCGCCAGCCGGTAATGGACATGATGGACTGACCCATCAGCCAATAAATTGGACATGGCGGATTGGACTCGCCAGCCAATTACGGACATGGTGGATTGGACTCACCAGCCGATAACGGACATGGCGGATTGGACTCGCCAGCCGGTAATGGACATGATGGATTGACCCATCAGCCAATAAATTGGACATGGCGGATTGGACTCGCTAGCCAATTACGGACATGGTGGATTGGACTCACCAGCCGATAACGGACATGGCGGATTGGACTCGCCAGCCGGTAAATGGACATGATGGACTGACCCATCAGCCAATAAATTGGACATGGCGGATTGGACTCGCCAGCCAATTACGGACATGGTGGACTGACCCATTAGCCAATAGATGGACATGGTGGACTGACCCATCAGCCAATTAATGGACATGGTGGATTGGACTCACCAGCCGATAACGGACATGGCGGATTGGACTCGCCAGCCGATAATGGACATGATGGACTGACCCATCAGCCAATAGATGGACATGGTGGACTGACCCATCAGCCAACTAATGGACATGGTGGACTGAACCATCAGCTAATAAATGGACATGTTGGAATGGTCACAACAGCCATTATTATAGATAATGATAGGGAGTTTATGGACTTGTTTTATTTAATTATACGGCTTAGTGTTTTTATCACTAACGCGGAATTGCCTCCGCAGGTATGAGCATGGAAGGATGGGTAGAGTCGGGACAGCTGGAGGACTCTATTATTGGACTATTCTTTTCTCGAGATTGTTTGCGTGGCAGTGGGATGTTGGTTCGGTTCATGGGACTTAGATTATTCCGAGCATTTATGTAGTAAATTTATTGTTATGGATTTATTAAAAATCTTGAAAATTAATAGAAAATTAATTTATGAAACATTTAGTTTCCTATAGTAACACTTGGCTCGTGGCTCGGAACGGGCGGGTCGTTACACTAAGAGTCAGAAGTGACAGGTTGGGAGGTTAGTGTAACAACGATATTAGGTAGTTCGAGATATTTCTTCCTAGAAAAAAATTCTATCGGTAAGGTGTAAAAATAAATTATAATACTAGAGAAAAATAACCACTAGATGATACAAAAATCTGGATAATTGTGAGATCCCTCAACTTAATCCCACATCTAATACCTACTGGGAGAAGATCCTGTTTATAAGTGAGAATGGACATAGATCTTTAACTTGGGTTAACCATTTTAAAGAAATGACTTAGGCTCATTACGTTGCACTTTGGGCCGGGTCACTATAGGTGGTATCAGAGCAACCTGGTTTCGTGTTAGATGGTGGGCTGGACTAGGGACGTTAGCTAGGCTGCCAGTCACGGGCCAGAAAGGTCGTGGGCTGGGGCCTAGCAACGGGCCAAGTATAGGCATTTCGGGGACGAAATTTCCTAAGGTGGGTGGATTGTGAGATCCCTCAACTTAATCCCACATCTAATACCTACTGGGAGAAGATCTTGTTTATAAGTGAGAATGGACTATAGATCTTTAACTTGGGTTAACCATTTTAAAGAAGTGACTTAGGCCCATTACGTTGCTACTCTTGGGCCGGGTCGTTACGGGCGTGTAACGACCCGCCATTTTTCACGATATTGTGGGCCTTGCGGGCCAGGTGTTACTCAAAAATTTAACAAAACTAACCCTATAACGACCAGTCCTAACTTAGACCGGTGTTACTTAAAAGGTTACATGAATAATACGAAACAAATAAGTCTAGCATTTCTAACTCAAAAGAACTTATGTTTCAAATGACAATGCATGAAGTAATTATCCCACAATCTTGGACCGTTTCCCATAGCCACATTTATAACACCAGAAAAGTAAAGAAGAGAAGTCCGCTTATTATCTGTTCACCACCTGAGTTGGTAGAAGAACCACCCTGTCATCTCTTACTCTTTAGTTCCGGTTGCTAACTTGCGGAGGCAATTCCGTGTTAGTCGATTAACTACTAAGCCGTATAATTAAATAAAACAAGTCCATAAACTCCCTATCATTATCTATAATATTGGCAGTTGTTGACCATTCCAACATGTCCATTTATTAGCTGATGGTTCAGTCCACCATGTCCATTATTTGATTATGAAGGGCGTAGCCCGTGTCGGACTGAGTCAATTCCTTGACCCCGGTTGCACTCAGTGCTTGATGGCCGAATCTGATTCAGGCCAACCAGGGCTGCCACAAGCGAAAATACAACATTTTAAATAATTATACGGACCTGGATATTTCGAGCTCGCAACAGCGACCAATGATCCTAATCTGAACGAGAATATAAAATTATACATAAATATAATTTTATTCGAGTAGAAATGCATGCAACTAAATGTCTAATATATATATATATCATTATTAAAAATTTTGACAACATAACATGTAACAATTAAAAAATATTAAATATTAAATTCACAACAAGTTTAGTGAGATAATTAAATATTCATGTGATATAATCATTTAAGTCCTACTTTACATTTTAAATTAATTTTCTAAATCATAATTAATACCTAACAGTTGATAAAATAGTTATTACTAATAAACAAGTATTTAATTTTCTTTTGTGGTGATAATTACTTAACCCCGATCTTAATGATTTAGTTGATGGTTATAATTTTTAATCGCTACTATTATTTACAGCAATTTAATTAATAAAGTTGATTCAATCAAATTATTTAAAATAATTTTTATTATTTTAATTCATAAATATTATTAATACAATTATTTTAATTTATTCGACTCTATAAAGTTTCGAACTTTATTTATTTTCATTATGCTATTTAGGTTTGACGCGAGTGATTTCTACCCGACTCGTTATTAAAATAATCACTTTGTTTACCTAATCTTAAATTTAATATGGTAGAGGTAAATCTTTATTTTATTAATTACTTATCACTATTCGATTTAATTTAATCGCTTGTTGTGATGCCGATTAATTATCGACCGTTTATCATTACCAGTATTTTTATGACTTATGTCCATGTCGATTTCATCCAATAATTAATTACTTTAGTAACTTTAACCCATAACCCATTAAAATAATTTTTTTTAAAGATTTATTACGAGTTCGTATTATTCTTTACTCGAGTCGGTATCGAGTCAACCCATATTTACAAAATTGCCACCCTCCTTCTTCTTCTTCTTCTTCCACGTCGCCATTATTCTCTTCTCCAAAAATAGGTTCGTCCTTCTCCTCCCACCCTTATCTTGGCACCCAATTGAACCACCATCTAAACATCCCATCAAATCATCAACAATAAGATAAAATCAGCAAGCGAGGAGGCCTCATGGTGGCGTGATTTACAGCAGCAATCCAAGGCGCCGTCCTGCACGAAACCAGGCATGTTCCTCTTCTTCCAGCCTCAAGACCCCTCCTTTCTTGCACCTTGCTCCAATTCAGATGTTCCACAACCTCAGGCTGACATCAAAACAGGGAAAGATTGGCAACCTTTGGACGTTGCATGGAGTATGGTCGTTCTCCCACTTCTGCACTTCGTCACCATGAATTCCGGCGAGAAGTGTCGTCCGTTGTGGACTGTTCCGGCGGCCTGAACTGCTGTGAAGGAACCCATGATGCTGTTGACGAAGCTATCAACTGGTGTCTACCCCTCTAAATGTCCATTACAGCACCTATTGCAGCAGAGCGTCGCCACTTCCGTCACCCTTGCAACTCTGCCCATTCACCGCTGCAATTCTGCCACCCACCGGAAAAACCAGGGATGTGGCGAGCCCTCCCTTCGACCCAGCAGCAAGAGAGGTCGTCGAGGTGTGAGGGACTGCCTTGCAATTGTTCTTACGGTCGCCCATCTTGCCAAAGTTTCAGGCTACTCGGCCATGGACGGGATTCCAATTTCAGTTCAGTTTAGTTCTTTTCTTGTTGATTTTAGACTTTAATTCTCATGTTTATCAAGCTTATTATCAATTAAAAAGACATATGAATGCAAGAAAATGAAGAAGAGGGAGATATGAAGGATACCCAAGCAAGGAAGAAATACCGGCAAGGAAGAGGAGAACTAGGCGGCTAAGGTGAGGAAGACGCCCTACACCCGTATGTGAAAAATGACGTCCTCTTTCAA
The DNA here is from genome assembly GCA_033002965.1 of Piper betle. Taxonomy (NCBI): domain Eukaryota; kingdom Viridiplantae; phylum Streptophyta; class Magnoliopsida; order Piperales; family Piperaceae; genus Piper; species Piper betle. The sequence continues at coordinate 6,363 of JAURVB010013510.1, read as the reverse complement.
AATTTATAAATGTGAAAATGATGGCTAGGGTATGTGAAAACACCTGTATTTCACTTAACCGAAGTAACCGGATAAATAATAGAATGGAAAAAAAATAATTTTCCACGGTCTTTACAATAATTGTTAAATAATTAAAAAAATAATGTGGAAGAAGTTGATAGGACACTATAGATCATACATTAGGCATAACTATGTTTTTTTATTGCTAGAAACATTTTTTTTAAAAATAGAAAGAAGAAGAAAGAGATGAAGTAAATCTGATGCTGTTATTAATAGTTGAGGGGATGTTTTGGAGAGTTGAAAATTAAAAATTTCCCTAGTGGGGATTGAGGTGACAACTTCTAGATCCGGAACAGGTTTATTGTCGAAGGGCAAATTAAAAGAAACCTTCAGAAGGAATATGAGACCCCGAGGTATCGTGTAGGTAATTGATTTATGGAGACACATCTTTAGCATATTAAAAAGTTTCTATTGAGTTAGAGGACATTTTTGAAGTGTGTTAAAGTATAACAACGGTATGGGATGGTGTGTCACTTATGTGTCATGCTAGGTGCACGTGACACTTAACCAATGAGCATATATGAGACGTCTTTACAATCGAAGGTGTTATCTAGATAGTATGGGTGGTATGGGACACTTGTGGAAGAAGTTGATGATAGTGACATGGGACAGTGTGCCCTACTTTAGCTATTCATATGAGTGATATTGTTTAAATCAAGAAAAAAAGCACTCATGAATTATAGTCTGCTATGTGGCAAGATATAGGTTTATGGAAAGTAACGACACTAATGAAGAATAGAGATATGTGTCAAGTCATTTCAATTGACTACTCAAATGCAATAGATAAACAACTTTTGAATTGTGATCGAACAATTTGGCTTTAAGATGTAGAAGTAGTGAAGAAGTTGATCAAAATGACTCACGTGATCATCCATCACAAAGTAGAAGTGGAAATAAAATTGTAATCATGATTTTTCTAAAAAGAATTTTTAAAGAAAATGTGAAGATATTTAAACTAATTTCTATAGAGCTAGATACAAGTATACCAATGCATAATGGAAGAAATGTCCAAGTATAAGAAAGAAGTTCGATGAATGAGAAATTTTCTCCTTATAATCAAATTATATTTTCTAGGACGAAAATTCCCAAGCTGGGGAGATTGTAAAACCTAAAAAAAAATAACTAGGTTATTTTATTATGGGTTTTATAAATTTTAGAACAAATCATAAATATTATTTAATTAAATTAATTATTGAGAATCAATATCATAAATTATCAATTATTACCTTTAGCGTATTGGTACAATGGTATTTATGGATGATTTTAAATAAGTTTTATTTATTTAATTATTGGGATTAAGAGATGTGAGTGTGATTTAACACCCATTCACATTAAACTCATTAGTAAGTTTTTGACTTTTGGTTATCACACAAATAATTGGTGTTTAATATATTTATGTGTGATTATGTTCTTTTATATAAAAGTTTAATATAGTGACTTCTTAAATTCCACACATATTATAAAAGTTTAATATAATGACTTCTTGAATTCCACACATATTCTTCTATATAAAGGGGAATTCAGTTGATTTTAAATAAAAACATCGTCTTGATAGTTTGTGAGCACATTTGGCTCACAAAGGGAAGGCTTTAGAGAAGGTTCATTTATATTACGATCGCATGTTGTAGTTGCGGGTGCCTAGTCACAATTCTAGGTTTGAATAATTACTCGAAATGTTATATATTCCTATTTAGGAGCCTTGGTCGGCTTGAGCCCACATTTGATCGTCATACTCCAAGCGCAACCAGGGTCAAAGAATTGACTCAGTCCGACACAGGGCAGCATCCTTAAACTTCTTAAAAGATTAAATACCTGCCCCCATGCCGAAAGGGGTGATAGGGAGCAGTGGCGTAATACGACTCATTATGCACTTGTGATACCGAGAGAGTAAATCAATGGCAAATATCGGTAATTATAGGCCGTGGGCCACGTAGCATGTGTGCGCATACATGGGATTGTAGCTGGATGGGCGGCCACCCTCCCAGCATCGTAAGAGCTCGGCATAGGCTCATAATCACTAAATGGTTTAATTAATGATGTTGTAGAATATATTAACTTGTTTCTTGTAATTATATGACTTAGTGTTTTTATCACTAATGTAGAACTGCCTCCGCTGGTGTGAGCATGGAAGGATGGGTAGAGTCGGGACAGCTAGAGGACTCTGTTATTAAACTTTTGAATTTTTTTTCTTATTTGTTATTATACTTTCAAATTGTTTGCATGACAGTGGGATTTTAGTTCGGTTCATGGGGCTTAGATCATTCTGAGCATTTCTTATATTCAATTTTATGTAATGGGGTTATTTAAAATGTTGAAAATTAATAAAAAAATAATTTATGTGACACTTAGTTTCATATACTAACACTTGGCTCGTGGCTTGGAATGGATGGGTTGTTACAACTCCACCTTTGAGTTCCCCAAACCTGGAGAAGTGTGGAGGTTTACGAGTAGTGCAATGTAGTGCATGTCTAGACTTGTGGTTTCAAAGGGTACTGGAGGCGCACACCTGAGAGTACTCGGTCTTTGTGCTTAGGGCCAGGAGTGATTTGGAAGATGTAGAGGGTTCAAAGAACAAAAATTATATTTTCCCACCCAAGCGATAGTTTTAAAGTTGCCAAAGAATGAGATGATATAGAATGGGACGCTATCGAGTTGAGGCTAACGACTCCTAATTAGTGTCCTTATGAGAGATTCTATGAGGAAGTATAAGAATGTTTTCATTTAACAAGAGAGTCAACACTCCTGTGTCAGTTTGTTATTAGTTATTTCTTGACTAGTAACACTTGTTACTAACATTTTTCTATTATTTATGTAGGTGAGAACCTAAGGGATTAAGCATTGTCGGGATTGTGGAAGAGCAGCAATGCAATTATGAACACATGTACCTGCCAAATGGAATTGATATGGTTGAATGGTGAATTACTTTGGATGATGCAAATTGAATGTCTTTCCTGTGAATTGATAAAATGTTTTGCATGTGATTGAAAATTGTGAATAGAAATGAACAGGTTGAGCAATGGAGCTTAGACTCGGCTTAGAAGTTTAGAAATGAATGGAATGAAAATGTTGAAAGAAAACATTGTGTTTGTGATATGTCTTTCCACTGTTATTTACACACATATATATTATTACTGTTGACATGGTGGTCCTCATTTCACTTTTAGGGGAAACTTGTTTTGTTTTAAAAATACTTATTTTCTATGAACTTTTCACTTGTTTGTTTTGTTTTGCACATGACTACACATCATACCATCCATTTATATCAATGTTAGAACCTAGGCATCCCTTCCATTCATTGGATACTTTCATCACCATCTTGAGACGCTGAGATTAGATCTAGGTTAGCTTAACCGAATCAAGTAGATTTATGCACGGTTTGGTCATTGGTAGCATTTCTGGCTTCGTTTGCTGGTGAACCAAAACGGGGTGTTATGGTCTTGGTATCAGAGCTAACCCTTGGTTGATTAAGATGATAGATGTATTATAGATTACATGTGTGCAAAAGCTGCTCCGAGTTGTGCCAACATATATTCTTCTATCTTAATATTTTTGGTTTGCAGATTTTCTTACCAATAAATAGTGAGACAAGGTGTTTAGGTTAGAATAGGGATTACTAGCAGGATGGTGAAACAAACTCGTAGGATGCCAATAAGTGCCCCATCCACTCCATTGCCTAGGTAGGATAGTCCCAACCATGGTCATAGTGACACAACATCTAGTCGACTAAGGAATAACATGCCACCAGGAGAGACCAATGTGCCAGTCTTAGTTAGTCGATGTAATGAGGGCCGTCATCTTGACAGTTATCACAGTAGTAGTAGTCGACAATAGAGGGATGAAGTGATTGCCAGATTGACTGAGGTTCAGATATAGATGCAGAAAAACCAAGAGGAATTCAGAGAGATCCTACACAGATAGTCCTCTCCGTAGTAAGAGATGAGAAGAGACCAACATTGGATGATGAGGCACGAGGAGAGCGAGCAGTTCCCATACGCCCTCTGCAGCAAGCTCCTCCTCCACCGCTGCAATAGAGGACTAGTCCAACAACGGTTCCTCTCTTTGCCCCAATTTAGGCAAGAATGGGACCAGATGTCAATGGCCTATAGTAGCAGGTAGCGGGTAGATTGCAGGTGGAAGTGGATCTGCAGGATTTGATAGTGTACTAGCCGGTATAGAATAACAGTTTTCACAGTATGAGCTAGGAGATGCACTAGTTCCCATGCAGGATATGGATGGACAAGTTTAGGGCAACAAGATTACCTTTCTGTTAGAATTGTAAACATCATCGTGGAGGTGACTGCACAGCAGGCAAGAACACATGTTATAGTTGCAGTCAGCTGGGATATTGAGCCGTAGAGTGTAGGGTAGGTACAAATGCAAGCTATAGTTGTAGTCAACAGAGGGCATAGATCCACAACCTATCCAACTGGCCAGAACCAGCAGTTGACAATCCCAGCGTCTCAACAGAGACTTGCACTACCAGCTCCCTAGAATCAGCAACAGCGGAGAGGACAATTTGTCCATGGTCAAGGCCAAGAGGCAGAGACCAACAGCAAGACAACAATAGAGGGGACAAAATCAGAGAGGGTACATGGCTGCAAGGGTAGGTTAGACAGCAGAGGGGTAGACAACAGGCATCACCAGCTCAAAATCAAAAGGAATAGAATCAGGTAGTACCACTAGCAACAACTTCTGCCCCAGCAAGATGATGATGTAATCTACTGGATTAGGTTAAGCTAACCTAGATCTACCGTCGGCGTCTCAAGATGATGATGGAACATGCAAAGCATGGATGAGATGCTTGGGTTCTAACGTGGTCCTACATGCATGCTATGATGAGCAAACAAGAACACAAACAAACCAATGGGACAGAAGTTTAAAAGAAATAGCTATTTTAAAATAAAAACAAAATGGACAGAGTTTCCCTAAAAGCTCCATAGACAAACACAACATGATTTCACATTCTAGTTACCCTTGCTCCATAACTCACCCTATTCATTTTCAACTTTCCATTTCCATTCACATGCATAATATTCATAATAGTTTACATAATAACATTTGAATTCATTATCCACATAGTTCAACACATCACCAATTACAATTGGTAGGTTCATGTGTGCACGATTTAGTGCTACTCCTCCGCCATCCTGACAGTGCTCATTCCTCGCAATTCTCACCTACATATATAATAGAAAGACATCAATGACAAGTGTTACCCAGTCTAGAAATAACTAATATTAGTCTGACATAGGTGAGCTAAACCACCAGTTGAATAAAAACCTCATATACTTCCTCAAGAACTCCTTTAAGGGCAATAATGGGAGCCGTTGACCTCGGGTAGCAGCATTCCCTTACCATATCATTCTCTTTCCTTGGTCATTTAAACTATCCCTTTGCACGCGAACATCATTTTCTTTCATCTCAACCCTCTACATCATCCGTATTACTACTGGCCCTGAGTATATAAGCCGAGTAGTCTCAGACAAGCGCCTTCAATACCCTTTTATGCCACAAGTCTGGACATGCGCTGCACAGCAGTATCGGTAAACCTTCAGACTTCTTCGGGTTTGAGGAACTCAATGGTGGAGTTATCAAGATCCCTCAGGAATGGAGTGGATGCTCAACATTTCTAGAGCCCACTGACAAACACACCCTATCTCAAGATGTGACCATCGATTTCCCTCATCTCACAATTCACTAAAAATGTGAAAACTATATATACATAGGCCTACGTAGGGATTTCAATATAATAGCCTCGAATGCATCGTGAGTTGGATCTAAGTTTCAAAAACAATCTTGTGGGATATCATCCTCAAAGGTTATTAATCCGAAAAATATGATCGCCTAAATGGCCCGTATGGAGTGGGATACGATAAATCCACCACTCCGTGTAAAACCCACGATTCGAGTTAGGGTTTTATATTCAGAACCGGTCGGGTCGAACCGTTATTTTTTCGAGTTGAGTCAGTTTCAGGACACGTGTACCGAGCCGATGCCAGTCGCGTGTATGAGCTATGAGGGTCATGCGTACCCAAGTATATGATGATAACGTCATGAACACAGCAGAACAGAATGAGTTATCAGATATATGAGAGTATGCCAGTCATTTTTTTATTATTATTATTTTTATATATAGTGGATCGTAGAATTAGTATTAGGCTGCTTTTACTGCGTTAGGACGCGTTCGGGCAGTCTGGGTGGGTTGTTAGTCATAGAGCATATCATTATAATATTGTGGTGTTGTTTGATTTTACGGGATTTTTTCCCGATTTTTTTATGAATTTTTTTTAGGATTTAATATGA
>JAURVB010013509.1:0-36449 GCA_033002965.1 Piper betle | reverse complement strand
CTAAGACAAGATAATAGAATGCAAAATATGATCAGAGTTGAGCAGCAGAAGCGTAGTGGGTTGAGACCCGAGCTTCAGAATGAATATGTTATAAATGAGATTTTGTGTGATTGTTAATGCATGCCGACATATTTGTATATATATTATTTTGACAGGGTGGGCCCATAATTGCACTTTTAGGGAGACCCGTCTGTTTTATTTCAGAATTTTGATCGTAACCGTATTGGTGTGTATTTTGAATTGCTTGTCATTCATGTAGTGCCATGTTAGGATTTTGTGCATGCATTCATTCATGACAGATCGTATCTTCATCTTAAGACGCCGAGATTGGATCCGCACGAGTTAGGTTCGCGTTAGCCGACCTAACCGGGGCCTGTAACATGCCGGTTCGGTTCACGAGCGTGAACCGGATTTGGGGTGTTACACAAACGGCCTCTGGAAGTGGTCGAAATCAGCCCAAGAAGAGGCTCACCAGTGACGGTGGTGACCTCGAGTAAGTCCCGACGATCAACGGCGCCCCAAGGCTAGACTTTGGTAGGAAAAGATAGATACAATGATGTGGAACATGTTAGAGACAATTGGCCGAATTCGACCCAAAAGCTGACAGGCTGCGGTGGTGACGATGGCGGTCGGCGGCCAATCGTTGCCGGGAAGGGTACAAAGGGGTATATTAGGTAGAGGCGGTTACGAAGGTAGTAACGAAAACGATGATCGGGTCTCCTATTGAATGGAAATTGGCCAGGCAAGGCGACGACCGTAAAACTTTAAATCAACGCTGGCGACGATCTCAGCGGAATTAGCTCCGTCGTGACGCACGTTCATGTCGGTGGTGAGAATGACGGCGAAGAGGTCTCGGCGGCGTGCTCGATCGGTAACCGTGGGCGGGTCGCCGACTTAGGCCCCAATTCCTGGCGAACCTGACGGCAGCAGCCATGACTACTGGTCGGGATCTGTATCCAGTACGGTGGTGAGTCGACTGGTGGTGATGACTTAGACAGTGATGGCCCACCGGCGATGTATAGTCGGCCAGAAAATAGTGAAAACTATGGTTGGTGGAGGTGGAGAAAACAGGGGAAGGTCGGTTGTTGGAGTGGCAAAATGGTAATTTTATCAAATTGAGTTTCCCTTTTGCATATCTGACACGCGACAACTTAGAAATGAGTGTAAACACTTAGGTCTGAAATTCGGTATATATATTATATGACATTAAAATTGGGACGGGACGAATATATGCCACACTCCAACGAAGTCGGCCACATTTACACGAAACTCTATGTTAAAGAAAACGTTTACCCAATTTCATTTTAATTGAATTGCAACCTTTCGTTACAAAGAATTTTATTTTTAGAGGTAAATGGAAGTAAATGCTCAATACCCAAGTAAGCTTAGACATTTGATCATGATCAATTATTTTTTGGATGGTCTCGCTCCTTGCAATTTGTGTTTATCCCCACAATATCTCTGAGTATTCTCACATACAAAAGATTTACTTGTATCGATTTGTATGCAAACCAAACCAGTTTATACCTATCTCAGATCAGACCAAACCGAACCAAACCAGTTTGAATTAAAAAGGTAAAATCTTGGGCGAACTTCGGATTTCACAGTTTGGCCTTATTAGACACGAACATATTACTTTTGACTAAATTCTTGATAAGGTCACGGCGAGACGAGCCGTTTATCATTACGATAGGTGTCAAGTGGAAGTGCAGTGATGTATGCAGCTGAGGCATCCTAACAGACCGAGAGATTTGAACCTTGTTCCTACATGACCCGATTAATTCGATCAGGCACTCGCCATCTATTTTCATTGTTCAACTGTTTGACAACATGAAAAAACCTGTAGCTCAGGGAGGGCCAAAGGGTTGTTTAGTTTCGTGATCCCATACCGTTAAAAAACAAAAATTTTGTTTTTTTACTTTCTTTTTTATTGGATCCACTTGAAGAGATGTTTGTTTAGATTTATGCCAAGGCTTTAGTGAAAAAGGAAACAGGATTTTGATCTGAAACCAAGCTTATGTATAGCACCGAAATGTTATCATCTGGAATTCCAGTTCGTATGCATAAATATCATTGTGATTATGATTAGGCCTATTAGCCTTATTATGATTAGATTGTGTGTGTGTACAAGTTTTTTATTTTGTTTTAATTGTAATACGAAATTTTGAAAGATGATGTGTGTGGTTTTATTAATTATGAATATAAACGAGTTGTGAAAAGTTTTCCAATGTCCTATTTATTCGTGTGTGCAATACGAAATTTTGAAATATTATGCATATGGTTTTATTAATTATGAATATATACAGGTTGTACAAAATTTTCAATATCGTCGTTACAGGGGAGACTATCTAATTTTCTTTAGGATTTTAGCCTTCGTTATAACTTTAATTCATCTAGGTGTCATAATTATGAGTTAAACCGTATGTGTCTTTACATGCATTTTGAGTTTTGCTTGCAAATTAGATTCCCTTATGTTTTTGTATTCTAACGCCTTGAGTGGTTTAAGTTCTTGTAGGTTAATTTTACATTTTAATGAGTTATAAATTGACATCTCAATGTTTATCATTTTGATTCAATTTACGCTTCAGGCCGAATTGAGGTATTATAGTTTATTTTCCCATTCAATTTGGATCTATCCTTAAAGTCAATAAAAGTTAGATACTAAGATATTAAGTTATTGTAGTATATTTTATTATTTAATAAAAATTTTATGTATAAAATTAATATTCATTTGTAGTTTAAGTTACACAAAGTGCAACATCTTGCCTAATTACGCTGAAGGAAAAGCCCGTCTTTGCAAGGGCTTATTACTAATTATAGAATAAAATAATAAATGAAGACTCCAAGCGACACATATAAAATCAGCGAACCGTCCTAATATATGATGTTACACCCACACAGTATCTTCGTCAACCCTTTGTTTCCGTTGATTATTGATCACATCATAGAATGTGACCCGCAATTGACTCGCTAGGGTGCATACCTATGATGACATTTTATTGGTTGCGAAAAGAAGATTTCCTTTTCTTCTTTTTGCAGCTCTAATGATCAGGGAGGAAGTTTTGCATGCGAGAGTGAAGGGATATATACTATTCATGGCCATGGGGAGATAAAAATGTAACTAATGGGTAATGAAAGGCCATAAAATGATAAAATTTCCAATATATCGTTCTGCAGGTTGTGCCGTGGTCAAGAAGACATCTCTACCGAGTAGTTAAAATAGCCTCACAAGGAAGATGGCACTTGCAAATTAATTTACCAACATCTCTCCATTTCTATCAACATAAAAAGGAGGATGAATATAGAGTAACCGTTGCTTTATTACTGTCTAATTAACAACAGAACATGATAAAGTACATTAATGTGTTGTTAATAAGAGCCCAGTTGATTAGACATCCTCAGGGTTGCTTTGAAGGATAGGCCTCCATGAACAATGAACTCCTCTTCTGGAGCAATTCCTCTTGATCTGCATCAACCTTCGAAGCTGTTCTATAGTCGTCAAAGATGTCGGAGACAAATGGTTGCCATTGCCATTGCCACCAATCAGTGCCATAAGCTGTCGGAGCTACTGCTTGGTTAGGACAATCTTCATTTCTAATGCTCCAATTATTTCATACTCCTCTCTAATATTAACGAGCTCCGTCGTGGATTTCGCGTTCCTTTTGCGCTCTTTTGTTTTCCCTGATCTGTTGTCATGGCAAAAGATGTTTTGCATCTCTTCTCTTTGTATTGCTTGTGCCTGGTTGCAGCCGTTGTGCACATAGTACATACAGGTCAGAGGGGGTGGGAAAGGGCCGGATAAGGTTTGTAATTGTACCTCATTAAGCATGTTTGTTAGTTTCATTTTGGTTCAATTCCGGCGGGAAACATTCTATAGTTTGTTTCATGCTTGTTGTGCCTTCGGCTAATTTGTTTCATGTATGTTGCCATCTGACTTGAAGTTAAATTACTGGTCGAGCAATGACTCCAAACCCGGGTTCGAAAGAAAACTCTGATCAACACCTAAAGTGCGAAGTGATGTAGCCGTCCGTCAAATGAGTTAATTTGGTTACAAGTTTCAAATTGTATTGCCATATGTATGGATTTTTAAACAATATTGAGCAGCCCGTAATCCGCTAGATTAGGCCACCAACGCCATCTCTGACTTCCTGTCGATAAATTTATTTATTTATTTATTTATTTATAAACAGACAAATTTTAAAAGTTCCTTATATAATCATGTTTTGGTTAAGGTTGAGTTTAGGTCGAATATCGATCAAATATAATTATATCTAAATCCCACCCAAATCTGTATCTTAAATCTATTTTATTTACTATATTCGTATCCGATTTAAATTTATAAAACTTGTATCCTACTAAATTTAACCCGATTAAAAATAATGTAAATTATAATATAAAAATAAAAAAAATATTTTAAAAAAATTAAAATATAATTTTATAAAATATCACGTATTCGGATTGAATAATATTCCCCGTAATTTTATATTTCCGAATATTTTTAAATATTTTATATATATATAAAATCTGTAACTGAATTAAATTCAAAATTGTTTCATATCAGATAGAAATGGGTCTCATTAAGATCGGATTTCCGTATATATTATCCCAACCCATCCGTTGTTCGCTCTGTTTTCTGTCCATCTTACATTCTTAATTCTTAGCCTGCAAACTGAGCAAACGTATGGGACAGATGCCTCGTGGGAAGACTTGCCAGGTCGGTCGGTACTCTCTGTTGGACCCGTCGTCCTCAACATACTTGATTTTTGTAGAAACTCCAAAAGCGTGCTGCTGCTCGGTTTTCATGCTCGGAGCGTGCTGGTGTCTGGAACGATTGATATTCACGTAACATAACTAAATGGACAGATGAAACGAGTCCGCGTCATTTGACATTAGATCTCAACTGAGTAAACCAGCATTAGCATGGTGCTATGCAGTGTGGCTATTAAATTGCGTGTTTATTCCGTTGTAACAACCTCACCATAAACGATAATCAGCAGACATGTGAAAGTAGTTTTTATCAATCTCAAGAGCTCTAATTTTATAACCTTTTCTTAGATCATGGGCTTCATTGATATGGATTTTCTCTTTAAGGCCATTGTTGTAACTCCTTGGTGAAATCACCCAAATAGGTTTGTCTTGCAAATCATCTGAAATTGTTAACACAGCTAAACATTATCTACGCTTAAGAACACTCACTATGGCTATTATATATTCACAAAATCATACCTTGTGAAAAGGATTAACAGTTTCACCAGGATCGCCATTTCTTTTATTGTAGTTGACAACAATTATCTATCCATTACTTAATCTATCAGATGCATTGGCCTTGTTAAAAAAAAAAATCTTTTGGCTTGAAAAATAGTCTCTCCTTCTGAGCCTTAAAATACCAAAGGCCTAGACAGTGATTTTTGGAGCTTTCGAAAATGCTTGTATAACTTTTATATAAGGCCACTATTTTTTAAAAAAGAAAAATCTACCAATTTTCGTTTACCAATAAAAATTTTAAAATACCCTGGGTCTACTAGTGAATCACCATCATCTCACCGTCGCATAGTGTAAATTATTCATCTTAAATTACACGGTGGTCCTAATTAAATCATAAGATATATTCATTGTAATTAATATTAAATATCAAGTCCTATATGGCACATCATGTAAATTGGACCAGTGCGCGCTCATTAAATTAGCATTTACTGACGTAAACCATTTAGGGGAAGAGTCCGCAACATTCTTTTGTTTTTAGCATTGGAATTCATGGTAGCATACAAAGGGCAATTAATAGGTGCCTCGATATTGTGATGTGACCTATCAATAACATCACTTTTGAAAGATTGAGCAGCGGAGAAGAGTCCGCCAGGAGAGCACAAACCAAAAGGGACGGATTATAAATTTATATATAATTATATAAATTTCTTTTTCTTCGTACGTTCAGCTTTTTTATACCACACAACCCTTGTTTTTTTCCTTTTTTCTTTCAATATCATATATGGTTATCCTCAGGACAGCCTAGCCTAGTATCATGTAATATCTTCAAACTAATTAAAACGCTTTCCATGTTTATCCACTATATTCTAATATATTATAATTATTTTCAACCATCGAGTTCATTCATATTCACTAATTTGACCAAAGTGGGTAATTGCAGCTTTCCAACTGCTCAAGCAGGCAAGAAACTAGATATATACATTTACGGTTATCCTCAGGAGCAGCGCCCCTGCACCCCAAAAATCTGGGCCGTCCGATGATAAGGACGGCCCAGATTAATTAGGATTTTTTTTAAAAAATTTAAATTTAATCTGGGTCGTCCGATTACAAGGATGGCCCAGATCGGGCACCCCCATCCTTCCTCCGGCGCCGCCGCCGCCGTTGTCGCCCACTCCTTCCTCCGGCGCCGATGACGACGGCGATGACGTCGACAGGGTTGGGCGGGGTGGTGGGAGGTGGCGGAGGGAGGCGGCGGAGGGAGGCGACGGAGGCGGGGGCCGAGCGGAGCGGGGCAGCAGGGGCAGGGCGGAGGCAGGGCTGTGGCTGGCGGGGGAGGGGGTGGGGGCGCAGGGGTGGGGGGGAATGCGGGGCGGTGGGTGTGGGCGGAGCGGGGTGGCGGCGGGGCGGGGGAGGCGGGGCCGGGGTAGGGGCCTGGGCGAGGCGGGCCGGGCAGATGGGGGCTGGTGGGCGGAGGGTGAGGGCGAGAGGGGGCGGCCTACCCATGCCGCCCACCTCCCACCCGCCGCCTACCCACGCCGCCCTCCCCCTTCTCCTCCGCCCACCCACGCCGCCCTCGCCCCGCCTCACCCACCCCCGCCCGGCCGGCCGCGGCCGGATCCAGGCCGCCGCCCTCCCCCTTCTCCTCCGCCCACCCACGCCGCCCTCGCCCCGCCTCGCCCACCCCCCGCCCGGCCGGCCGCGGCCGGATCCCGGACGCCGCCCTCCCCCTTCTCCTCCGCCCACCCACGCCGCCCTCGCCCCGCCTCGCCCACCCCCCGCCCGGCCGGCCGCGGCCGGATCCAGGCCGCCGGCGAAGGAGGGGGGGTGGAAAATTTTTTTTTTATCAAATCTGGGCCGTTCGATCATAATCGAACGGCCCAGATTATCCTGGCGCAGGTAGGTCCGCCTTGCGAGGAAACCTTTACCCATATATATATATATATATATATATATATATATTAATTGTAGCCTTTCCAACCTCCAACTGCTTAAAGGCTTACTATATATATGTTTTTTGTCAAATTAAATAATGTTTACAAATGAAGAGAGCATATATAGACGTTGGTGACGACTTAATTTACAGGTGATTTACCATGACGCTCATGTACAAATTATTACGAAAAATATAGTTATTCATTCATGAGTCTTATAGCCGTTAAGACCATTTTTTTTAAAAAAGAGTACTTGGAGCCTTCATCATTAAATATTTACTTGTATAAGTTCAAGTGATTATTATGAGTATAAAACCCGTAACTCGAGTCAGGGTTTTACGTTACCGAATCAGTCGGTTTAACCGTTGGTTCGAGTCGAGTTAGTTCATGAACCGCGTGCTGACTTGAGGCCAGCCATGAGTTATGAACGACGAGAGTCAGATGTACTTAAATATTTGATGATAACGTCGAGAAGATGGTGAGAAATGAGTTATCAGAATATATGAAAGTATGCAGTATTTTTTTCTTTTTATATGTTTGATCGTAGAAATAGTTTTAAGCCGAATAACGTATTAGGACGTGTTGGATTATATTCGGGTGGGTTATTAGTTATAGAGCATATCATTTGGATGTTGTTGTGTTTGTTTTATTTTATGGGATTTTTTTCATATTTTTCTAGATTTTTTTAGAATTTATTACGAACTAGTTATTATTTTGACTCGAGTCAGAATCAAGTCAATACTTATTTACGATTTTGCCATTGGAGTATTTCACCTCCTTTCCCGACACTTCCCCACCCAAACCCTACCGTCGCCTCTTGCTCGTCACTGCCGCCGCCATCGCCGATGTCACACTGTCGTCGATCGTCGCCGCCCCGCCTTGATGTGCTGTCGTCGTGCCGCCCCGACCAACCCCGGCCACCGTCTCGCCGCCACAACGCTGGAATCGTCCCACGAGCTGCGACGCTCTCCTTGTTGATTCGCCGCCATCCAGGCCGTGCCGCCACTGTCGTGACCTTGACGACCACCCCCTTGACCTCCCCAACGTTTCCCTCTTACCTAGCACCGCCGTCGAAGCCGGCCGTGGGCCTGATCGAAATGACCGACCGCCCCGACCAAACTTGACGTCGCCGCGGCCGCCCTTGCCATCACCACCATTGAGACGAGCTCGCCGAGCCGGTGCTAACCCTTACCCCCGATTGCCCCGCCGGAACAGTCGCCAGAAAACCGCCGGAAGTCACCGAAAAATTAGATTCACCAAAATTCGTCGGAAATTACCTAATCTTCCGCCGAATCCCCCGATTGAACCCTATCGAACTTCGGACACCATAGGGTGCCGAATTCGAGCCACAAATCACACGAGGTATAATTTATTTTAACTTAATTATTTAAAAGTATTGATTATTAGAATTGCATGCTAGGATTGGTGAATTGCGTGTTATAATTATATGTATAAATATAGAATTGATTAAGGATAGAATATAAAATTTGTTTAATTGAGCGGTGTTAAAAATGGAGGCAAAGAAACTAATTAGGGTAACTAGGTAATGATAATGATCTAACGCAAACTAACCTAAGTAGATTTGCTAAAATTGATATAGGTTGATGCATGATGGATGTATGTGTGATATAGGATGTATGACTGCATCATGAGCGGGCATTAGTATTTAGTTTCGATGTGTAGGTACGGAGTAGAAGCTTGCCGCCTAGGCACGAGGACACGCTTGGAGCTTTTACCAGGTCCGTTTAAGACTCGTTCTCTGTTTTTACGCTACTCTATTGTGTATTTGATTTATCATGAGCAGGACGAGTTAAGTGGCATTTTATCGGATCCCACTTAACTCGAGCGATTTAGCCAACGATTTTTCGGATTAATAACCCTCGAGGATGAGATCCCTCGAGTTTATTTTCGAACTTGAGATCCAGATCAAGATGCCTTCGGGCCTATTGTATAAATCCCAACCTAGACCTATATATATATATGCATAGTTTTCACATTTTCAGTGAAAGATTGAATGAGGGAAATCCGACTACCGTGCTACACGAGCGGGTACGTGTGAGTCGATAGTGGGCTCTGGAATGGTGTGCGGCCGTTTCATTCCCGAGGGATCATGACAACTCTACCTTTGAGTTCCTCAAGCCCGGAGAAGTGTGGAGGTTCACAGTTACTGCAATGTAGCGCATGTCTAGACTTGTGGTTTTAAAGGGTACTAAAGGTGATTACCTGAGAGTGCTCGGTCATCGTGCCAAGGCCAGGAGTAATATGGAAGGTGTAGAGGGCGAAAAGGAATGAGATTTGATGCGAGAAGCGATAGAGAAATGACTAAAGTATGAGAATGAGAAAGAAAGGGGGACGCTATCGACCCGAGGGCGAAGGCTCCCATATGTGCCCTGATGAGAGTTCTTGAGGAAGTATATGGTTTTCATTCAACATGAGAGTTTGCTCTCCTGTGCCAGATTGATATTAGTTATTTTCCGGGCCGGTAACACTCGTTATTGACGGTTTTTCTATATATATGTAGGTGAGGAATGCGAGCGATGAAAGTTGTCGGGATTGCGGAGGAGCAGCACGGAACCGTGCACACATAAACCTACCACGTGTAATGTATAATGATGATGTGTTAATGCTATGTGAATGATAATTAGAATGTTTTTGTCTTGATAAATTGCTTCTTATGAGACGAGCGGATAATTGTGAATGAGTAGGGAGCCGTGGAGGTCAGACTCGGCTCAGGTGAAACGAAAGAGATAATGACTGAATGCCATAGTAGATTGTTATATTTTATTGTATCTTGATAAAATATTTATATACCCTTATTGTGGATAGGTTGACCCCTATTACACTTTTAGGAGAGATTCTGTCTGTTTTTCCGTAAATATTAATGAATTTTTATTTAAATTTCTTACTTCTTGAATGGTTTTGTTTTACTTGCATATCATCACATGCATGTAAGACTCCGATAGAACCTAATTGTTCCCATTCATGCATCTCATGGTTGCATTCTCATCTTAAGACGCCGAGGGCAGATCCGGATCGGCTTAACCGAACTAGTATATTAGCGAACGGTTGGGTC
Source organism: Piper betle (assembly GCA_033002965.1). Taxonomy (NCBI): domain Eukaryota; kingdom Viridiplantae; phylum Streptophyta; class Magnoliopsida; order Piperales; family Piperaceae; genus Piper; species Piper betle. Next base: position 26,240 of record JAURVB010013509.1, on the reverse strand, counting down.
GCCGGTGACATTTCCGGGTCGGTTCACGGGTGAGCTGAAACGGGGTGTTACAACGAGAATATCAACAAAAGCTAACTTTGATTGCTCAAAGTGTTCTTATCATTCGTTGGCCATCCATGTGACGTTATATGACATTTTATGTTAATCAGGTCACATTATTTATATGTAGCTACATTCGAATATGTCACGGTGCTAGAGGCTTAGGATTTAGATTTTTGACCCGACAGCATCCTTTTGGAATCCATAAATTTGGAAGCTATATGTTGAGGCCCATTCCTTTCACTAACTACCAAGCTTATTATAAGGTAGTGATTATTAATGAGGATAATTAAAATGATTTAAAACCTTAAATAATGTATTTGTTTGAAATTTTGTCACATGTCAAAACTCAGACTATAATTGGATGGTGAGTGACCTTTCTGTTGATGATATGCGTATATGAGTTGTAACTTGTACGTATATATTATATGGAGTAATTAAAAGTATATACATGGACAAACCAGCAAAAGGGCTGGAGCGGCCAGTTCATCAGATTAATTAAAAAACTGCACATCGGCCTTCCTCCCGTCTATTTGTTCGAAATTGAAATGCTTCAGATGCGCCAACTTTAAAATATTGACATGCGCCTGTTGCAACAGACCCCACATCAAGGCCCTCGCAAAAAAAAAAAAGAGCCATGACTTTTATATCAGATTCGTGCAAAGAGAAGTGGTTGAAAGAGTAAATTACAAGAGAGCTGGTTAATTTAGTACTAGCTTGTGGTGTGGTGGTGGGTGGCTGCAACTATTTGTAAGGCTTGTTTGCTTTTTCGCCATATTGCTGGACGCCTTAAAGGCGACTCATTTTCTTTTGCACGAAGAGACACTACTCAAGACAGATAGAAGTCTCTTCGTGCCTGTTAAACAAGCGAAGAAAAAGGGAAGGGACTTGGCATCGATTTTCTCTCGCCGTCCACCGTTGATTCGAGAAAGTAGCACTACTACGCACATACACAAAGCAGAGGTCGGCATAAAAGATTGAATTGTTTTTAGCTACGTATCTTTTTCCTTCTTCAAGCATGGCCTTATTTCATCTAATTTTGTTATTATTTGAGGCTTCTCTTTTTGTAACTGTATAGTCGGTGAGAGCTGCTTCGGCTGGCTCGAGGAGAAGGAAAGTGGCCTGTGTTCTGAAAGCTAGAAATTAGCTGTGTGAATTGACAATATCATGGAAGGATTATTGGGGCTTTGTCACCTCTTCGTGACCATGCTCCTGCACTACACGGCTCTTTTCATGGTTTTTCCAGCAATCACCGACGTGACTATGGCCGCCCTTTGTCCCGGCAGAGATGAATGTAGCCTCGCTATCTACCTTTCCGGAGTTCAACAAGTGGTAAGTATCATGCAAGCTAATTCTCTTTTACTTCTATCCAATGTATATACTGTATACTGCAGCGGATATTCCTTTGGTAATTTCGACGTTGATCTTTTTACCTCATATGCCTCGATCTATCTATTTCGTTAGATGTGCAGCAGTTCATAAAAAGAAGTGTGCTATCACATGATCCGTACATATTTTAGATTTTCAGGATAACATCTCTTGTGGCAAGATATTTTCTTTTTCTTTTTCTTTTTCGTTGAAAAAAAAACAGATTAGATAAATATCTTTGCTGGGATCTCGAAGGTAAACTGATAATCTACTTAATTTTCTCTTTAATTATTAGTCTTTTTCCGATTAAACTTAACTATGTCTGGATGTTGGAGAGTGAAACATATTCAAGGTTGCAAAGAGCGCCGCGGGACTTGTGCATCGACATGCGCATTGATTGTATTGATAATGTGTGCACATCAAAATATATTTACGCCCATAAGCCCATAGAGAAATTGTCTTTCGTGAGAGTGAGACATGTCGGTTACTCCCAGAGCATTGGCCCACTGAGCTCCCTATTCCACTTCTAAATAAGGGGGTGGGGGGAGGCGGCTGGCGGCTGGCAATTAGTACCAACTCATGAAATACATTAAATTATCCCTCAAGCTTTTGACGAAATTGATATTGGAATATTTGTTGGCTACCCAATAATTAATATTTTAATTAGAGCATCCCAAGGTGAAGGTGCATGTGATAATCTTCCGTAAATCCCTTAATTTTTAAGAGTTTACTAGCTTAAAAGTGTTAGTCATGAATTCTTGGCTTGTGGTTTATGGTTGAAACTAATTCTTGCTCACGTAGAGATCATGACTAACTTTATTGTTAAGTTTGGGATATTGTAAAAAAACACAACATTTTCGAGAATATTTGTATGAAATTATTTCAGGTGACGGGGATAGGAGCTCTACTGATAACGCCAGTAATCGGAGATATATCAGACAAGTACGGGAGAAAGAGGCTGCTAGCGGTTCCCCTTCTCATTTCTATCTTTCCATTAGGTAGGATGGCTACTTGCACCCTGGTTACTACTTTATTATTATTATTATTATTATTTTATTTATTTGTATTGATTGTCATTAGTTACATGTGGATAATCAAGGTGGGTGGATCATTTTTTTACCATGAATAATCATATACACGGAAAACGTTGCTTGCATTCAGGGCCAGGCCCATGACTGGGGTTAACTCCATCATCCACTAAATCCACTCAAAGTGACGTTTGACTCGAATTCGCCCGTTGGTATTTGAATTTGAGTTAAGCTTATTAATTTTGGACCTGAATTGAGTTAAGAGACTTTTTTAAAGGAAATGGAGGACTTTAATTGATATTATCAATTGGTGGAAAAATCAAAGTAAATTACCAAAAAAATGAAAATTTTAATTAAAATACCAAAATTAGCCTTAAAATAAAAAATATTAAAAAATATTTTATTTATTTTTGTTTATCTTAAGGGTAGCTTTTGTATTTCTGGTAATTTGCTTTGATTTTCTCACCAAATGATAATATCAATTAAAATCCTCTTTTTCCTATTAAAAACTATTGATTTAAAGATTAATAATAATAATAATATGATTAATTTAGCAAATTAATTTATATTTTATTAAAAAATCATTAGAAAAATATTTTTAAGTTTAATATATCTCAATTTATCAATATGCAATACAAATAAAACAATCATGACCACGAATTATAATTGAATGTTAAACTCAAAAAATTACCCAAATCGAATCTACTCAATGACTTTCCCGAATTAAACTCTGAATATACATGACTGTTTAAAAATCAATTTTGTGATTTAAACCCCCCCCCTTCGATTCAATTCACGATGGTGCAAGACCCTTAAAATTACATCTAATACCTAATGAGGCATGATCTAATTTATTAAGGAGAATGAATTATAGATTTTTAACTTTAGTTAACATTTTTGAAAAGATGACTTAGGCCGATTAATATTTTCACCTAAGGTCAGATTGTTATATATGGTATCCGAGCCAATCTGGTTTCGTATTGGACGTGGGTTAAATTACTAGCCACGAGCTAAATGTTAAAATTTCAGAGATCGAATTTCTTAAGCAAGGTGAATTATAAGACCTAAAATAAGTCTTACATTTAATATCTATTAAGGTAAAATTTAATTTATTAGTAAAAATGAATTATAGATCTTTAATTTTGATTAACTACTTTTAAAGACTTGACTTAAACCCATTATCTATAATTTGGGCTAATAAGATCTAGTTTATTGATGAAAATGAATTATAAATCTTTAATTTTAGTTAATCACGGTTGAAGAGATGACTTAAATGTATTAGTTTTTACTTTAAGTCAGGTTGTTAAAAATGGTCAGTTCTTATATCTGATATATGTAAATTTAATTTATATTCAATCTAAAAAATCTTGGATTAGATTCGGATTCAAACTTGTTGGATATATAATATATCTACAAATATTCAAATGAGATGTTGGATTGAAGTGATCCGTTCTGAATAAGTGATATTTTATAAAATTATATTTTAAAAATTTTAAATAACATTTATTATTAGTATTATTGTATTTGTATTTGAAATTTATGTTGTTAACGTTATTGTTTTTAATTGGGACGAATATGGATATGATACAAATTTGGCGGATTCGAGTTGAATACGGATATAGTAAATAAAATGGATGTTATCTCCCATTTAGGTTCAAATATTTGGGTTAGATATCTCATTCGAACTTATTCCTACCCGATTCAAGTAAAAAGATTATTAAAACATTTTTTTCTCTTTCAGTTTAATTAAATAAATATTTTAAAATAATCTTAAGAAGCAAATAGAGTAATATATATATATATATATATATTATACTTATATAATTAATTATTAATTAGGCTGAATATATTATAAATTACTCTAAAATAGCTGGGTGTCTAAGTCCGCTCCACTTCAGTTTGAATCATAGCTGGGTTTTAAGCTATGATTAAAACCTTATGGTCTTATTTAAAAGTGTGACAATAAAATCCTATTTTTATTATTATTTTAGTTCACTTTCATTAAGGAAACGATATATTCATGTACAAGAGTAGTTTACCCCATGTCGGCCATGAGATGGAACTTTGGGGATTCTCATATCGTCTCCGGAGGTCCATGCTAGGAGGAGATGTGTGTGAACTACTTGGTTAGACCTGTTTTAAAGTTTATTTTTTTTAATAAAAATATCAAGTGTTTTTCATATCTTTATTTTATTTTTTAAATATATAAATACCAATTTGGAATCGGGCCTGCCCAAAATTATTTGATTTGAGTTTAATAACACTGATAACTATTTGTCAGCATTGAGCCAAACCTATTCATAATTCAGTTATGGAGAGCTCTAGTACGTGGTCATCCCTATCCGAAGGAACACATCCTGGTTAAGATCTGAGATGGCCACCGTTCTCCATTAAAAAATTTGTCCATGCATGAAAATGTTTCATGTTCTAAATTTTGAAAACGTCTTCTAAATATTCTGCTTTTATCTTCCAAGAAGATCTTGCCAAACTATAGTTCTAGTATATACACATAAAACCGTAAACTGATGCATGTTTTGTATGGTGTGCAAACGACAGCAACATTAGCGTTGAGCAGAGAGAGGGGCTTCTTCTATCTATACAAGGTTTTGATAACCATCACTGGAATGCTGTCCGAAGGCACTGTCCAATGCCTTGCCCTCGCTTATCTGGTAATAATCTCAATTACGTCGTAGGAAATCTACACTTTCGGTCTGATCTTGGTCGTAGACGTTAGAATTTCACTTGACAATCTTGATGGTTAATTATGTCTTCTTGTAAGTATTACTCTGTATATATTTGATTTGTTTTCCCGCCATCTCATTGCACCTTGTGCAGGCTGATAAGGTACCAGAAACGCACCGAGCCACAGCCTTCGGTGTCCTCTCCGGTACCGTCTCAGCTTCCTTCGTCTGTGGAACCTTCTCTGCTCGTTTTCTCCCCACTCCTATAACCTTTAAGGTCACCCCTTTTCACTAGTTCATCTTCATCATTAATTTGTCCTAATCAAAGTTCAAGCTCGTTAACAAAAATATTCTTCAACTATATAAACTAAGCTATTTTTTTATGGAATAGGATTGTCATTCATTTAAGCTTTAAAATAGGCGAAGACAATTAATCAGATCCTTGCCGTTGATCCCAACGTACATGGAACAACGAGTGTATGTTAGCCGTATTAACTGTCAAATATCTTTGTTTCTCATTCGGGCAGGTCGCGGCTATCATCTCTGTGTTGGCCTTTGCGTATATGATGATATTTCTTGATGATGATTCAAGTCGATACTTCTTATCTAATCGTCAGAATTCAGATGACATGGTGGTGAAGAAGCCACAATTGTTTCGAACTCTTCCAGCTGTGGAGGACATCATCTATTTGCTCAAAAGCAGGTGAATTCACTTCTATCTGATTCATAGGTTTTCTGTCCTATATTCGCTCAAACGTCCCTCCAATTAATTGCTGATAGGTTGATTATTTGGCCTTGACTTCATGCTCATTTGAGTTAACGATAAAGCAATATGCTTAGTACTAACTCTTGGCAATGTTTCTTGGTTTGAACGTGTACATGCAGCCGGACTTTTTCACTATGTACAGTGGTTTCCTTTTTCATTAGTCTTGGAGATAGCGGCTTCCAAGCTTCATTATTGGTACCCTTCTTCCACAAGTCATCTCCTCATCATACTTCTTTGAACAAATATATACAATATAATAGCTTTGTAGTACCATCTCTTTTTTATCCGATGCTTAAGCAGTTACCAATGTCTTCAGCGTGCTTAAAATTTTTCTTCAGAGGGTAACAAACATGAGGGTTTGAGTTCAATTAGCCCCTACCAAAGCAAACTCAACAACTAGAAGAAAAAAAATAGACATGGTCCCTGGTCCAGGTGAAGAAACCAGAAAATGAACCCTTGTTATAACTGATCGAGCGTTTAGAAGAAACGATAGTTGGATGGCATGAATCCTAGTATTTTCATATGATTTGCCCTCTGTTTTTGAAACCTAATGACTCGTAACACTTACTTGTGCATAAAATGTTAACAAGCTATTTGGTTGTTGATGCAGTACTACTTAAAAGCACAGTTTCACTTTAACAAAGACCAATACGCTGACTTGATGCTCATTTCTGGAGTTGCAGGGACTGTATCTCAGGTTTCTTGTTAATTCAATTTTTGCACTGCGTCTATTCATATTTGATATGTTTTCAAGTTTTTTTTAGTACTTAATTGACATCTTTTGCTTTTGAGCCGAACTTTATGGCAGCTGCTTCTCATACCTGTGTTAGCACCTTTAATAGGGAAGGAAAGCTGTTGAGTATCGGAATCTTTGCAAACATAGTTCATGTAAGTACTGGTTTCACGTTTCAGTTTAAGTTAATATTCTTTTACCAGCTGAACTTGATATTAAGTAACCTCAATATTATTTCCTCTTGATTCACTAAAGTGACGACATTGAATAATGCATTGAGCATTCACGGTTGAATTCATTGTTGCAGATATTTCTTTATAGCATAGCATGGTCATCTTGGGTATGTCCTTCCATTTCTTGGAACTAGATTCTCATATTTTGAGCTCCTGGTTTTATAATATTCACCAACAAAGTCGATCATATTTATGCGAGGATTATTTATGAAGTGTTTGACCTGATTAGTTTTTGTTTTAGTGTGCCAAAAACAAGTTATGATCGTTGTTTTTTGTTGTCTCATTTCAATTACTTTGCAGGTTCCTTATGTTGCTGCCATGCTTTCGGTTATGGTGGTTTTTACGGTCCCCTGTGTACGTAAGCAAAACAGAAGTCAATTACTGCATTTGGTTGATATAATATGAAAATCACATACATGTCCTTGTATAATTGTGACAGTTGAGGAGTATTGCTTCTACTACCGTGGCAGCTGAGGAGCAGGTACATTGGTTAGGTGTTATACCAGCAAGCAAATAGTCAAAAATCAGAGAAAACATTTTGTTCCAAATTACCTCCATAGATCCGATCATTTGACATCAAACACTATTTTGTATTTTCTTCTTATGATATTATACGATGAATAAGGGTTCAATGACAAAGGTGAATATGTCTTGCTTTCAGGGAAGGCTCAAGGATGCCTCTTAGGGATCACCTGCTTTTCAACAATCATATCCCCATTAATCTTTTCTCCACTAACAGGTACTATTGTTATGCAATCATCATTAAAAATATATTTTAGTTGAATGCAAATTCAGTTATCTAATTACCTGCTTCAATGTGTCGATTCCAGCTCTGTTTCTGTCTGAACAAGCCCCTTTCTACTTCCCAGGACTTAGTATCATGTGTGCTGGCCTTGCATCTGTATGTATCCATCACTTCTTTATTCTGAATAATATCATAAGACAGTTTATACCGAGAGAACTGTAAATTTACTTCAAAGGAGTTTATCCATTTACGTTCAAGATAAGAGTATGGTCATAAGAAAGATGAATAATAATGTTTCTATATATAATTCCTTCGCAGGTGGTTGCCTTCCTTCAAAGTCTGATAATCAAACCTCCACCGCCGTTGTTGATTCGAAATGTTTCTGTTGGCGTATAATCTGACCTCCGGTAAATTCTTCCATCCTGCGGTCTCAAGTAGAAAGCCTATATATATATATATATAAAAATGGTACACAGACGAAGGAAATCTAAGGCAGTGCGGACCCTCTGTTGGGAGCTGCAATATGATTCATCTCCATCAAAAGATGACTTCAATTTTCATTTCGTTCTTCATCGCCCGGAGTGGGTGTTCAACTGGAGATGGGCCAAATTGAAGGTTTTAGAATGAGAATTAACGAAGGAATGGCGCCGCGCCCGGCAAATGGTACCCTTGAGGAAAGTCGGTTTGTACACATTAATCACGGATGCGCATAATTATCGGCACTTGTATGAGATTAGAATAATATTGTACATTTTCAATTTATATTTGTATGTCAAATAAATAATGTGTATCAGAATATTAGATGGACACAAGGGCCATGCACATTTACTAGCTGAAAACAATAGAGAACCCAGCATTGAGATGGGCAAGGGCAAAGTAATTATAAATTAAAATGTTTGATTGTCATAAATCCTTTCTGACAAAAACCCTCTTCTTCAATCTGGATTTGGAAAGGCACATTGCATCAAAATTGTCTAATCTAATATAATCATCCTTCTAATAATAATGGAATTAAAATAAATAATTTCTTTAAAAACCATCCTCTCAGACAAAGGAATATAGATTAGCACGAGAGCAGAGATCATGGACCTTGCAAAGGAGAAGAACGAATCGATTCTTCCCGCCCACTAACACCCAACCCTGCAAGAACTGTCCCTTTCTTGCCGTAGCAGACCTTCAACCATGCAAACTGTTTGATCAGGAATCCCATCTCCCAACACCTCCCCGCCCAAGCTATTCTTCCCTACTATACCACCCCGACCTCCTTCTCCATTCAGAGCCTGTTCTAATCCTGATCTTCGTCTCCCGTCCGCCTCCACCTTTACTACATACACTTCTACGTGCCATCTTGCCCCATGGGAGCAGAGATCTTACTCCATGGAGACCTCGACCTCTGGATTGACAAAGCTCGGGACCTCCCAAACATGGACGCCATCTCCAGCCGCGCCCGCCGTCTCTTTGCTGGCTGCCGGGACTGCCTCGGCGCCCCGCCGTCGGAACCCATCGACCACCCCTCTCACCACCGCCGCCGCGACCAGGAGCACCTCCGCAAGATCATCACCAGCGACCCCTACGTGAAGGTCACCATCGCCGGCGCTACCGTCGCCCGCACCGCCGTCATCCGGAACGAGACGGAGCCCGAATGGAACGAGCACTTCACCGTCCTCCTCGCGCACCACGCCACCCACCTAGAGTTCCAGGTCAAGGACAACGACGCCTTCGGCGCCGAGGTAATCGGCAAGGCCATGATCCCCGCCGCCCGCATCGCCGGCAGCGAGACCATCGAGGACTGGTTCGAGATCTTCTCCTCCTTCTCCGGCAGGCCGCCCAAGCCCGGCTCGGCAATCTACGTAAGACTCCATTTCAAGCCGTTCGATATGAATTATGTCTACCGGACTGGGCTCTCCGGCGTCCAAGGGACATATTTTCCGGTGAGGCGAGGGGGTCGGTGACTCTGTACCAGGACGCCCACGTGAAGGATCAAGATTTGCAGAACACCATCGAGTTGGATGGTGGGAGGGCTTACAGGAGGGAGAGGTGTTGGGAAGACATCTGCCAGGCCATTCTTGAAGCTCGCCATCTGATATACATTGTCGGATGGTCTGTGTATGACAAGGTGAGGCTGCTCCGGGAGCCAACTCCGGGAAGAATATGGTCGGGGCTGGGGAAGAACCTGACATTGGAAGAGCTGGAAAGGATGACACTAGGGGAGCTGCTCAAGTACAAGTCTCAAGAGGGGGTGAGGGTGTGCTTGCTGGTATGGGATGACAGAACTTCCAACAATAACCTATTCATCAACACGGTACATATGTTAAACTAAATCTGAAGATGATGTGTTAACTATATAATTGTATTAAGGTCGATCGTTTGTGCAGGAAGGTGTAATGCAAACTCACGATGAGGATACACGAAAATTTTTCAAGCATTCCTCCGTCAACTGTGTGTTATCTCCACGCTATGGAAGCGGCAGGCTTAGCATATTCAAACAACGTGTGAGTTCGATACATGAAGTAGATTGATGCATAATGCATAATTATTATGGAAAACGAACAAAGCGTAAGTATATATCTACATGAAAACACTGAGAATAGTTATTATCATTTTTATGCATGAGTTCATGTAAGAATCTATTTTAGTTAATCTGAAAAAAACTGAGCATAAGTTATTTACATGATACATGGACTCACACGTTGTTTGAAGTGAGATTGTCCTTGAAAACATAATAAAATCGACTAAAGAATTCTTTATTTAGCTCAAACTAGCAGCTTTTTATATACGCCCGGCCGGATTTATAGATGCCGTGGGAAACACAATAAACTTTGCCTACGTAATAGAAGAAATAATTCATCCGGAAAATGAGTGGCAAATGAAGTAGTAAAGTGAGAAGATTTTGGGAATGCAGGTTGTTGGGACGCTATTTACCCACCACCAGAAGTGTTTGCTGGTTGACACGTACGCCGCCGGTAACACAAGAAAGGTTACGGCTTTCGTCGGTGGTATTGATCTCTGTGATGGGCGCTATGACACACCTGAGCACAGACTCTTTAGAGATCTTAACACAGTCTTCGAAAATGATTTTCATAACCCCACTTTCCCTGTAAGTACCAACCTGTTTAGTATATGGAAAAACTAGATTGATAACTGAAATTAAATACATATAGTAAGTATGTAATTATGTAGGCAGATGGAAAGGGCCGCGTCAACCATGGCATGACTTGCATTGCAAAATAGAGGGGCCTGCTGTGTTTGACGTGCTGGAGAACTTTGAGATGAGGTGGAAAAAGGCGAGCAAGCCATGGAAGCTTTTGGTAAGAGAAGCACAACTTGGCTAGACGATGCACTGCTCAAGCTCGAAAGAATTTCATGGATAAGAAGCCCTCCCAAGCCAGACAATCGGGATCATCCTAGTTTATGGGTCTCCAGTGAGGCAGACCCAGAAAGCTGGCACGTTCAGGTTTCTCTTTATTTTGACAAAACACTAAACTAAGTATTAAGTTAATCTCTTGCATTGTATGAGTACTAATATTTCGAGTTTTTTTACTGATGAAAGGTGTTTAGGTCTATTGATTCCGGGTCGGTGGAATTTCCGAGGGAAGTCCACCGAGCTGCTGAATTGGTAAGTGCCTGGAGATGCACGTAAATATATCACATGAAGTAATTCGAAGCTTGTAGTAATTTTCATATTTTTTTGCAGAACCTTTCGTGGCAAAAGAACCTGGTCGTGGATAGGAGCATTCACACGGCATATGTGCAGGCGATCAGATCGGCCCAACACTTCGTTTACATTGAAAATCAGTATTTTCTTGGATCATCTTATAATTGGCCATCACATAGAAACGCAGGTAACATCAACTTATTAACAGAAAAAATCGGCTACTAACCATTGTCATGCTTGTTTTTTTGGTTATCTACTATCTATTTATTTTGGTGACTGATAGGAGCTAACAACTTAGTAGCCATGGAGTTGGCGCTTAAGATTGTCAACAAAATCAGGGCAAGAGAAAGGTTCGCAGTGTATGTGGTCATCCCAATGTGGCCCGAAGGAGTACCCACCAGTGCTTCTGTTCAAGAAATTCTCTTTTGGCAGGTGACATTCTGATTCAGTGTTTAATAAAAGAAGCCTGTAGATAATTGAAACCAATTTGTGATATAGTTACGAATGACCTTTAGCTAAATAAATTGATGTTCAAATGCAAACCATTGCAGAGTCAAACAATGAGGATGATGTATAAACTTATTGGTCGGGAATTGAAAGACGCAGGAATGACAAGTGCTCATCCTACTCATTACTTGAACTTCTACTGTCTTGGTAACAGAGAAGAAGGACAAGCAGCTTCCCAAGTTCCTCAGGGCACCGACCCGGTACTACACAGTCTATTACATAGATTTAATTCAATGATCTCTTTACCACCAGGGATGCATCATGAATTTGTCAATGGGTAATATACTGTACATATTATTACTATCTGCTTACTAAAGGGAAGCTCGGGATGTAATGCAGCGATCGTCGGCTCAAACGTATAGACGGTTCATGATTTACGTCCATGCAAAGGGGATGATCGTAGATGATGAGTATGTCATTCTGGGATCCGCCAACATCAACCAAAGATCATTAGATGGTTCAAGAGACACCGAAATTGCTATGGGCGCCTACCAGCCTCATCACACCTGGAGGGAGAAAGCAAGACACCCTCGAGGACAGGTTTGCAAGACAGCAGTTCATTGTTGAAAGTTTTTGCTATCCAAGCTTCACTCATTAAAAGTTGAAAAACGTACCAAGGATGGTTTTGTATTTTAATGCAGGTGTATGGGTACAGGATTTCTCTATGGGAAGAACACCTGGGTGTGCTAAACGATATATATCTCCACCCCCAAGAACTGAATTGTGTAGAAGAAGTTAACCGGATAGCAGACGCAAATTGGCAGAAATATAAAGGGTTGAACGGTACAAAATTGCAAGGCCATCTTTTGAAGTACCCAATTAAGGTGGAGAATGATGGAACGGTTGGGGCTTTGCCGGACTGTGACAAGTTCCCGGATGTTGGAGGAAATATACTAGGATCAGAAGGAACTCTACCCGACGAATTAACAACCTGACCCGCTATATCTCAGCCGTTTTGGTACATCAAATTCATTGGACCTATTGCCCTGAATATGTAATCAATGACATCAGAATCACTGCTTTATCAATCAGGCCAGGGATTTGCTGTATCAAACCCACTTTAACGCTCAACTTATTAGTATAAATCACCTAAATTAATAATGTTAAAAAAATAAATATAATAATTAAATTAATCTACTCTAAATTAGATAGTTTACACCAATTATGAGTAGCACTTGCTATAACAATCCCTAGCCATCAATCAGAATGTTCCATCCCTCATTACTGTCGAACAACGATTGAAATTTCAGGTCTTTTACAATGCAACTCAGGTATTCAAATTATTATTTGGAAAAATAAGAAAATCACACACACATATTTACAGTCTCTGATGATATTCCTACACATTTATAGACAAATAGAACAGATGACGAATGTACAACAATCTCACTCATTATTGGTTTTTTACAAAATCAAATGAGTGGAAAGATGTTATCATCGTTGTCATCGTTCAAGTCAAACGGGTCAAAAGGGCCATCTCTCTCGAGGGGGTTTCTATACCTGAAACTCGGACTTACATAACACTTTATTTCATGAAACAGATTCAAGTTGTCGACCAGCTTATGGAAAACATTGCAACCACAACACTGTCAGCAAAATATAAAACAAAAAGGTAAGACAATAAATCGTGTTCTACTGGTTACCAAAAGAATATTAAAAGGTACAGATTAAATTATAAGCAGAATGCCCCAATTCATGCTCATAAATGATGGAGTTAACAATATAAGACCAATTTGCAAAAAATGAAATTTCATAATTCAGCACAGCACAGCTAGGGTAATAAGATTATATATATATATATATATAGAACTCAATCAAGTAAACAGAGTGACAGTGATCTTGATTTACTGCATGACATATTCATTATAGATGTGGGATTTTTTCAATAGATGAATATTGAACTGAAATATATATTAATTCGCTAGCCTGATCCGGAATAAAATATTCAAAGTACATAGGTACTGAACACAGAAACACATAATTTTTCTTCTTCTTCTTCTTATTCTTCTACTAGGTGTTAGGACATGGACCCTAAATTAGGATCTAAAAAGGAAACTTTGGAAGCCAATATCAGTTTCAGCAGCAACATAGGTTGAAGATACAGTCAAATTATAATTTGAATGGAAGAGTTGCAACAGCCACAAAGAAGGGGAAGATTCCATGTCTACGAACCCAATATGAAAAATAAAATAGCTATTACACAGCATAAGCTCTTAAGAAAATCATATTTATTTGCTACGTCAAGCTATTAAAATAGTAAAAAATACCACTCCAGCTAATCTAAGATAGAATTTTCGTTCATTGAAGTTTATCATATGGCAGCACCATTCAAGATCGAAGACTGAAAATTTGAAGTAATCACAATGTATTCTAATGTGCTAAAAAAATGCATTTCGTAGTTTAGAATAGACTGCATACTCGACAACTTCTCCCAAACAAGGACCATATATTCCATACAAACTAGGAATCAGGATAATGAACTAGATAAAGTGTAACCGCGTCAAAAATAAGTACGCCGAATGGTATTTAACAAACGCAATGAGAAATAAGCGAAGGGATTGGACGTACCTGAACAAAGACAGTGCCGTCGGTGTAGGCATGAGGATTGATGGCCCTGGTTGTGCGTTGGCCGCAGACATTGCAAGTGAAAGCAACACGCATCCGACGCCGAGGGGATTTGGTAAAAAGCGACCAGGGGAAAGTGGATATATTCTCGGTGGCATTGGCAGTGGGCGAAGCAGGGATCGATGGACCCTCCATGCCGGACCCTGTAGTCCATCCCCTGCCCGCCGCAGCACTCAACGTCAAACCCATCGCCGCATCCTATCACCATCGCCCAACATCATAGTGTCAGTAAAAAGAAACCAACTTTCATAACCAAACATTGCAATCATACCCGTAAAATCAATACGGCACAACTTTGATCGATGAATCAATGGAAATTTAAATAAAAAGATAAAAACTTGCAACCATACACCACATCATTTACACAAAAATTAAAAAACGAGGTTATACTTTGCAAATTAAGACGGACAAATATTGGTACACCTTCAAATCTCGCTTAATACCGAATTCCTCATACCAATACGAACATATATGTATCTAACGAATTATGCGAACGTACCAAGACAATAACGAATTAGGCGGGAAAAGTTATAGTTATAGACGAATACGTACCTTGGAGAGAGGGGAGACGGCGGCGCGCGACGGTGGTGGGGGAGGGGACGATGGCGGAGCACTCCGACAAGTCCCCTCTTCTGCAGACATATCAGATCCGTTCTTCCGATCTGCAATCGCAAACGAAAAGAAAACGAAAGAACATTACAAACGAAGACGACGCAACCAGAGAAAATAAAACGAAGCATAAAAAAATGATTACTCTTGGAGAGAAGGGGGAGGAGGCAAGGGCGAGGACTAGGGTTACGGGGAGGGGAGAAGATGGCTAGGGGCGGTGCGGCGGCGGCCATGATCGGAGGTGGGGAAGACGAAGGAAACCGGGGCGGCGGGGGTTGTGGTGCCGTTTTGTTGGGATTTTTAGTGGGCCTGGGCCCTGGTGTAGTTTTGGTATGGCCCAGATAAGATTGGCCCACACTTGATAGCCGTCCGCCTAACATTTGGGAGCTATTATAACCGGATACTACCTCTCGGTTGTTTATTTATTTTATCAATAAATAAAGAATCATGCTGTACCCAATTTCATCAGTCACATTTTCCACCCACTCATAATATAAGAATAAGTATTAGGTTATTATTGAGAAAATTTAACTTAGATAGTTATAAAAGGACGTGAATAATGGAGAATTACCATTTGTCATAAATAAATATAAAATATTGGTTAGGTAGGTTTTTGTTTTTGTTTTGCATTTTTTTAAAAATTTTTTGGCATCAGCTTGCTTGGGTGTTTGGTAGCCGGTAGGTGTTGTTCATCCTGGCGAAAAAAATCAGTCTTCTTCAATCAATAGTGACTTAGGTTGGATTAGACTCAATAAGGTAAATTTACATTTTTTTCATAACATTTAATCTTTTTTGCGGCAAGTTTCATTAAATTTGATTAATTATAATTTATAAAGAATTAATTATTATGTAAATTTAAGTTAATTATTTATGATGTAAAATTTCTTTATAAAAAATTTCTTCCTTTTTCACGTATTTTTCATGAGATGTTATGCTAAGAAATGTATAACATAAACTACTTGGTAAAAGTTTTAATTGCATCTCACCATAATATACTCTAAAAATGAATAATTTTTAGTGAACGATCAATATTTTTACCGAAAATTATTATTTATAAATTTCATAAAATTTTCATTCTTTCATGTTAATTAAGCCTTAAAAAAACTCTTATTTTGTGCACCTTTACTCAATTCTCTTTCGTCAAAATTAGCATCAAAACCACAACTTTTTTTATCATTAACAAATTAGCATTTCAACTCAATTTCTCACAATATAATATAAATCTATATTTTCTGGGGTATTTTAATTAATAAACTGTTATATCACTATAGGCCAGTTTGCTTTCCCGTATTCATGTGCATAACTTTATTCATTTATAAATGTTAGTTTATTGAGAGACTTCGAAAATATACCTAATACAATAATTAATTATCATATTCAGTGGTCTGTTCAATTCGGTCAACAAATTTTGCTTGAGCTTGCAATTCATATTTTCTCGTAGAAGGGCCAAATCAAATTCAGCCATAAAAATTTAGTTTTAACTCCTTCACAAATACTTTGGCATTAAAATGTAATTAGGCCTTTGCGGCTTTGCAAAATTAATCACAAATTCAATGCCCAACTTAAGAGTACATAACTTGGTGTTTGAAGGTGTGTTTGGAGCTAATGATGTATGCGGTGTAAATAGATTAGGGTTAGTGCCTGTGCCTTGTGAAAAGTTAATTAACTTGTGTATTTTATAGGCGGAGCATTCTTCATTGGATTGAATGTGTAGAAAATAAATATTGATCTTATTAAAATATAATTTTACTATATTACAACTAATTATTTTAATATATAAGTTAAAATAATAACCACACAAATGGATATCAGCTCGGCTATTTACGGCTTTATCTTACACTCAGAACGTCAACTAGTTGAGCCAAACAAACTCCGGCTGAGGTCCCCGAAGCGAGGGACAAAATGCTGGGCCAAAAGCCATTCACCTTCCGGTTCATATTTTCTTAGGCCCAAGAGAGAGAGCCCACCAAAAAAACTCAGACAAGCGTGCAAAATTTGGAAAAAACCAAAGCGTAGCCGGTGGTCTTATTAGTTAATGATGTGTTTTTTAAGGAAATTATTGACAATTCTAATAATTTGAATTATTAGTGATTTCTATTACATATTATCCAATATATAATTACATAAGATCAAACTCTAATTTTTTAAAATTATCCAAAATTATTAAAAATTTTCATTTCAACCCTTGAAATATATCATTAGCCTCATTATTTCCGTTGTCATTGACAACTTATTTTTTTCATTAATGCTACGAAGATAAATACATTTGAATCCTGCTCTCCAAACGTTAATAAACAACATTTAAGGGTTACCACTTTTGTGGACGGTAGATAAGTAGGAAAAATAACAATCTATTATTATTAATAAAAGGAAAACTTGGTAAGATTAAAAAATAGAAGAATTAACCCATTAAAATAAAAAAAGTTCTAAAAAATATAATAAAAATACATTATAAAAAATCTAAAAAATATAATAAAAATATATTTTATAAAAGGTCACATGTTCAAATTTCACTAATTTTAATTTCATAAATAATAATAATAATACATTTTAAAGGCAAGTGGTTAAGAGTTCAAATTTATCAAATCTTAATTTTTTTAAAAATAATAAAAATATCTTTCACGTTGTTATAAGGTCACGAGTTTGAACTGGCCAATCTTAATTTTTAATTTCTTATTGATAGAAGTTTATGTAAGTGTCTTAAAAAAAATATAATAATAAAAAAATAAATAATTATAATTTATCTTTTTATTTATAAAGAATATAAATATTTAGAGCCAATGACAATCAATATATAATATAAGATATTAAATTATAAGAATTTATCTTGTTATTTAATAAGAGGCTGGACATCTTTTATTAAATTACTTGGTGGGAAAAGCATTTATATTTATAAATGAAATATGAAGCGAACGACATCACATACACTTTAAACCATCAGATAGTATCTAACGGGTACGATAGCTACATTGAGCCTCTATAAAAGCCACCAACTGAGATGCATAGGCTCGGCACCCTTAATTTCCAAACCCTTGCGCCGATCGCCCAAGAGTGACTGCTCCAGTAGCCGCAGCCATGGTAAATACTCTCGCCAAGACATCTTCCGTCTCTTTTATTGTTTTTGATTTAATGTTACATGACTCTATTTTTCTTCAATTCTTGGCCCCGCAGGCTGATTCGCCGCGTAATAGGTACCTTATTTCCCTCTTTTCTGATCTGCTTCGATCTATATCACCAAATCACATCCGTTATTTGTTGTTAGAGGTGGGAGCGTAAAACTTGTTTGGAAATAGGGCGTTCTTGGTCTATTTGTTGCTTATGGTTGAAGATTGGGGGAGGTTAACGGGTTGGTAAGATGAGCGGGGAGTCTTATGATTTTTGTTAAAAAATAAAATATCATGATCAAATGACTTAGGTACTCTCGTTCACCCTCGCCCAAGAAAAAACGATCTGCATCCAGATCTCGATCCCAATCAAGGTCCAGAGGTGGGGCTAGATCTCTTTCCCGCTCCAGGTCGAGGTCAGGGTCTGGTGGCCGCGGCAGGTTTGAATTTTTTTATTTACGTTATGTTTTAGTTTGTGGGTATTTTCAGGTTTGGTCTGTAATATTAAGTGCTTTTGTTGCTCCCTGCTACCGTTATTGCATTGGATAGAAGTGGCGCTGTAAACCATGGTAACACGCTGTATGTCACGGGCTTGTCCATGAGGGTAAATGAGAGGGATCTTGAAGATCATTTTTCAAGGGAGGGAAAGGTTGTTTTCCATTAACTTACTTAAGCCGTGTAGGCCTATATTCATTTCTGTTCATGTTGTTAATGCGACATGTTCATTCAGGTTGGTCTTCCTATGAAAGAAATTTGATGGTATCATTGATTTTTAGGTGGTCAGTTGTCATTTGGTGGTTGAACCTCGAACCCGAATGTCAAGGGGATTTGCTTTTGTGACCATGGATACTGTCCAGGACGCTGACCGTTGCATCAAGTACCTCAATCAGTCAATACTGGAAGGCCGATATATCACTGTTGAAAAGGTATTGCTTTCATCCCCTTGGTTAAAGATCCCATGCAAATAAAAGTGAAGCCATTTTTATTGATGTCTAGCTATTTAGTTTTGATTTGAAGGTTTTTGGCTACGTTCAGAAGACAAAAATGCGTCAGCTTTATTGGCAGCAAATTCAAGTTGATCATGTTCATCAATCAATCACTTCCATCTCCACTTATACTCACAACCGCATGATGAATGACCCAGCTAGCGGGTTTTCAAATGTGTATCTCATCAACTAAACAAATAGCAAACTTTGCAACCAAATAACAACCTCAGCAATCATCTTCAACTCTCTCAACTAATCAACGGGCATTACTAGCATCAACTCTCTAGCTGAGCTTCTATGGTACCACACAACTGGCATGCATCTGATGGTGCTATAGTATAATGCCTGCGTTCGGTTTCCTGCTATTTTGCACATTATTTTGTTTTGACGATTTTTATACTATTTAGTTATGTTGTCTCTTTTTTTAATTTATTTATTTTGAAACTAAGTTATTAGTTTTAATTTCCGGCTTCATATCTCATATCTCAAATATTACTTTGTGCAAGTTTATTGTCAAAATTGGAATTTAAAGGTATGTTTAAATGCTTTACAGTCAAGGAGGGGACGACCACGCACACCGACACCAGGAAATTACCTGGGTTTGAAAAGCTCTCGTGAATCAAGTGAACCTTTTTTCTTATATTTTTAAGTAGCATAAACCTCTGCAATATCCATTTTTTGTGTTTACTTATACTTTGTTTTTTACCTTTGCTCTGAACAGGCCATCGCCCCGACCGGGGACGATTCCGTGGTCGTGATGATTATGGTGGTAGCAGCTACCGCAGATCTCCATACCGTAGTGGTCATGATTATTCCCCACGGCAATCGCCATATAGGTCCAGAAGGGATCGCTCTAGGTCCAGATCGGTGCCTTATTCACCGTATGATAGTCCTGGACGCAGGGGCCATGGGCGAAGAGCAGATGTTTATGCCAGATAGGATGCAGGATTTGAGCTTGTAAGAGGAAAATATTGTTGTGATGGTGTGGGTTGTTTAAGCTATGGTAGCAGCTACAATAGATATTAGTCTTGTTGCCGTGCTGGATTTTGCTGTGTTTGTTGCACTTGAATTGCATGAATCTTAGGTTATACGCATCGCTACTTTGCAATACATTGGATTAGCCTATTTCTGATGGTTTCCAACCGCATCGCAAGGCCTTTATTTTGGGCCAGGCAGTAACATTGTCGGGGCTCTTTTCTCGTACACAATTCATCATGGGATGTAGGCGACCGTATAAACGTTTCCTTTTGCGCAGGTTGAGATTTGTTTTTTTGGTTTTGTGCAGGTTGAATTGGTTGATAGTAATTTCCAACCTTCGTTTTCGGCGGGCTTTCACGAGTCAAAATTGAAAATGGCTTTTTTTGGCGATTCATTTTCTGCGAAATGAAAGCCATAGCTGTGTAGGGCAAAAGCCAAATCAATTTGTTAACTCGAACATGGCGTAAGGCCTCCCGTCGTTTTAGGTTAAGATGCACTTCAATTCAAGCGTGCACTAGTTTAGCAAGTGTCCTGTATAGGGTGAGTATAATTTGGTAAAATTTGAAATCCAACCGAACCACTCCGAATAGGCAAATCGGTAGATTTTTGTTTAGCCAGTAAAGAAGCCAAGATCTACGTTAGTACTGAATCGAATTACTTGACATGACCAGATTTTTTTCAAAAAATTATACAAAATATATTTTGACCAGATTTTTTCAAAAAATTATATAAAATATATTTTATATTAATTGTCATAATATTACAATATTTTTATGATGAATTTTATTTGTTTAATATGATACATGTATTTAAAATTACTTGTTAATGTTTTTGTCCACTAAAATAATAATATAATTTTGATTAAATAATTAAATAATTTTTTAAATAACTTATTATTTAATTTGATTATTCGGTTACCAATTCAACAAAACTAAAATATTTTGGTTCGGTATAGTTTTGGTTGTAAAAGTCTACCATCAAATGTAATTCAATTAAATCGATTTGATTCAGTTCTTGATCGAATGCTCACCCCTAATCCTGGTCATGACAATTTGTTTGGGGAAAGTCCTTTTTCCTTACCTAAATTGATTTCTCATAAATTTGTGTACATGCCAAGTTTGAAAACCTCAAAAAGGAAAATGGCATAATCCCCTAGGTACGACCCAAATCTCGATAATTTTATTTTTTATTTTTATTTTGAGGCCAGATTGTGCTTCATATTTTGTGTCTTAAAAATATCCCATGGTTTGGTCTAACGTGACAATTTTTTGTGATTTTAATTAAATTTAAAAGCATCAAACCTAGATTATTTAAGACATTGGTGATGTTCATTGAGCGAGCAGCAGTTTCGAGCGTAATTTTGTT
Source organism: Piper betle (assembly GCA_033002965.1). Taxonomy (NCBI): domain Eukaryota; kingdom Viridiplantae; phylum Streptophyta; class Magnoliopsida; order Piperales; family Piperaceae; genus Piper; species Piper betle. Next base: position 4,818 of record JAURVB010013509.1, on the reverse strand, counting down.
AAGTTTGAATGTGGCTAATTTATCTTAGAAATTTTTTTTTGCAAGGCTAATTTGTCTTCGATTTTTAGTTGAAAAATATGGGACCCGAACTGGAAATTGTTCTAAGAATTAGAATAACTTAATTGATATAATAATACATACCAAATATAATAATCTTTTATGACGAATATAAAAAAACCAAGATGTATTCGCGGCACACAAGATATAGATAAAAAGTCACACAAACTAAAAAAAACACAATCACAATGATATGTTTTTATTACATTATTATCCACAGCTATTATTACAAAAGCCACGTATAAAAATAGAGAGGAGGGGGACCTACGTGGGGCCAACAAGTCATCTTCACCAATCCCCATCCCCATCCTCTTCTTCTTCACCCGCGCATCCCATGAAGATCTCCGCAACCATCCTTTCCTCTGCCGAGTGTTAATGGCCTCCGTCCATCTCCGCCGCTGCCCCGCCCCCTCCGACGCCTCCAACCCCTTCTCCCCGGGCGTCGGATTCCGTCCCCCCGGCCTTCGCCTGCCCTCGGCGAGGCGGCGCCCACCATCGCTTGCGGTGCCTCCCCCGAAGAGCGCCCAATGGGGCGGAGGCAGCTGTTGTCCTCGCGTCTCATGCGCCGCGTCCCCCGAAGGACGTTCCGCTCGATGGCCGGGGAATGCCGGTGGCGGCGTCGGGGATTTCGTCGAGGCCGTCCTCCTCGTCGATGGTATGCTCCGCTTCTCGGCCCCCCATTTTTTCAGTGAATCTTTCTTTATGATCTGGGTAGGTATATGTGGTTAGGACAAGTGTTGGGAAGGAATTTGGAATGCCGAGAACTCAATTATCTGGGATCAGATGGATGGAAAAGGAGGAGAAGTATAATTCGCGAAAATACACTGCATTTTGCAGATTCTGAAGTTTGAAAGCTTGTCTTGATTTGTATGTACTAGGATGCGATTCTTGCACTTTTTACGTTTGTGGGAATTTGATTTGCCACCTTTTATTTATTTGATCCTGTTGTTCTCCTTTGCATTCTTTGTAAATAGGATACTCTCTATTATTCAATTTTGATGCATTTCTGTGAAATCTATTTGTATTTTTGGAAAACTAGTTCTTATAGTGTTACTTCTGATGGTTTATGCAACTGGCATGCTTTCGGGCGGGATTAGTTTTTATTCCAAAAATGGAATCGTAAGCCCCGTCCTGCTGGGATTTTTTCTGATTCTTTAAATAGGATAGGATGATAGGCTGTTGTTGTGGTCAGGAAGATAACTGTGCAATTGAATTAATGCAGATATTATTAGGCACCGCCACTTGCGCCGGCAACACTTTGCCACAGAGGAAAAGCGACGCGTCTCTGCGGGTTCAATCCGTTTTCCCACCCTAGCTAAGGTCAATGTCAGCTTCATGAGTGATGAGTTTCTTCGGCAGTTTAAGAACCCAACTATATTCCTTAAAGTTTCGTGTGGCGAAGATCTATTGCTTCCTATTATTGTAGGTAAGTAGAAACCTTGAGGATTACTATTCTCTTTCAAGTTTAATGTCAATTAAGCCGTACTTTTGACATCAAATTGATCATTTAATCTTATGCAGGAGAATCAGCAATTGAGAAACTTGTTGAGACAGTATATATGGATGATAAAATGGTATCTTGATGTCTAATACTTTGTCCTGGCATTTAGTAGGTGTTCATTTTTTGAGTTGTGTTAATGTTATCCAACCAGGAGTGCCCGGATGAGTTTCAATTTGCCAAAAATCTTGTTCAATTTATTGGTAATGAAGTAGGTATCTGTTCCTCTTACTAGATTTTAGACTTGATACGTGAGAGCAAGCTGCAGCCTGCAAGTCTAATCCAAGTATTCTGTTTTCTATTAATAGTTAAAGATGGTGCGCATCACTGAAAGAGTGGTTAATACTTATTATGCACGTATTTACCTTGGCAAGGTACTGTTACTATCCTTTGTTTTCCTTGATACAGTTTGTATTTTTTGTGTTTAGTGTTAGCTATTTGGGATAGATGGCATGTGTCTTGCACAACTCATATCTTTTCAATATGTGAAAATATTTTTTAGGATTAAACTCTGGGGCCTGCAAGCATCACATTAATCTGCGTTTGTTTTAATTTCATCCCTGATTTCTTGTACCGCCAACTGTCACTATTTTAACTGAAAACATCTTGACTTGATGACTAGTTCATATTATGCAGCCAGGTGAAATGACAATTATTGACTTGGATGCACGAGCATCTGATGCCATAAACTTGGCAACAAGGCTTAAGGTAGATCCTCAATGAATATAGCTTGCTTGCTCTTTGTCATTTTTTTTGTGTTTTGTTCAGTTACATGCCTGGGTTTTGATGACTTCAGCCAGATTGTTCATGTTTCAGTTTAGGGAAAATCAGTGTTTTTTTTAACTATGATTTACTTAATGTGGTTGGGCATGAGAAAGACGGTCATGCGATTAAGCTCACTCATGGTTCGTAAATTTTCTTCTTTGCTTTTGAGGAATGACGTGTTAGGTTGGACAATGGGGAATCTAATGTCTTTTAACTGTATAAAATTCTCTTTCTTTAAATTATTGAATGTGTATGACTGAGCTTTCATTTGTGATTAGGTGAATGATGATGACAGTGAGGTTCAAATGAACTTAGTTGTTTTAATATATGGTATATGTTATTTTTTGACAAAGTTGTCTTCTAGATAGGATTTTGTGTCCAATTCCATGGCAACAAACTACCATATTATTATGGTATTGTTGTTGCTTGTAAAAGTGAAAATAACCAATCTAAAACACTTTAATTATAGGGATTTTGAAAGATTATTAGAAATGAATTTACTCTTCAGTCAGATAAATAATGATTTATGCAAGTCTTGTTTTGTATAAATGATTGCATGTGAGGATGCCTCTTTTTCCCCCTAACCTTCTCATACATTTTGGGCATGAATATTGCTGACTGCAGGCACGTATTTATGTTAACAAGCAAATAGTCTTGGCTGATGCTATGAGATTTTCTCATTGTAAATGGGGAGGATACCAAAGAAAATGTACTTATGATGTGCTGTTGGACAGGTTTGCATTAGATTGTTCTTATCCTGGTCTTGTTATTGATATTTTTCTTTCACTTTTTTATTTTCCTTTGAGTTCCTTATGCAATATAGTGGTTCTTTTTTTTTTTAAAAAATAAAGTTTGTCATGTTGACTTTTTTGAAAATAATTTGAAGATAATTGTGATGTCAACCACGTGAACTTGTGGTAACTTAAATGGTCAATGATGACTAGACTATGAGAAATGATTATTATTGAAAAGTAAGCCTAATTTGATATTGGATTTAATTAAGAGTTGTATCAATTCTCGACAAGTAAAACTTCATATGTATTCTAGAATGATCTTGTACTTAACTGTGTAGATGATTCTTGATTTTGCATGACTAGAAGGTTCAAGTAATGTCTTTAATAGGAAGAGTGTAGAAGGAGCTAGGGTTAAATAATGTAGTGGAGTGTGGAAATGTTCAAGGTCTATAAATAGATCTTTAGATACTCGTATAGAGTTGAGGCTCACAAGTTGAGACTTTGTAGTGGAAATTCACTAGTATGTTCCATGATGTTCTAATTACTTATCAAGTTCTTCTTTATGTAATCAAGTCATATTACTGTATCAAATTGTCCTTGCCTATTTTGTTGTTTCCTATCATCCCTTCAACCCCAACAATTATACCCGGCATCTTTATATAATGTTATACCTGGGTAAAATAAGAAAACATAGTCAACTATGATAGAAGGTTTATTATGATGGGATGATATGCCCAATCTGGATGAGGATTCAATCCGATTATGAGATTTTAATCACCCTTGATATCTCTTATTTTCCCCTGTAGTGCTCCTGATTGTCCCGATATCTTGCTTGAGGAGCTTGATTTGTTAGAGAAAATGGAAAAAGCAGTCAGAGATGAACGTTACAAGGATGCAGGTATATATTTGAGAAGTGACCTGAGTGACAACTACTACCTTGTTCTATTAGGAACTTATAATTTCATCCATTTAATGCATCTTTGAGAACCTTTTCGCTTCAATTTTATTTCTATTATGTCACAGCTATGTGGAGGGATAGACTAGTCGAGCTTCGCAGCAGGGCAACATAAGTTTGCTGCCAGTAAAGGTATATAATTTACTTCCTAACATTGTGCGAACTTAAAAATTTTTTTTTGGTTATTTGTGATGTGGAGCTAAAAAAGCATGAGTTCACTGATCTCTATTTAAAATAATAACTTAGCTGTGAAGGACCGTTTTTTATTGCCGACATCATTATACTATTGATAGAGAACTGTGAGAATTGTAGTATCTAAAATAGGGCCAATGAACGAAAGATAAATGCTGAATCATCTACTTCTTGGCGGACAAACTTTATCAACTGATGGTGAGGCATACAAGTGTTTGCGCTCCTTTTGGAAAAGTGCCAGAGACGCCACAAATTTGTTGTATTATCTTTTCTTGTCTTGTATTTAATGTTGTAACTAACACCAGTCGTGTCATACCGTCAATGGATTTATTTTTGTTAAGCTGCATGTTAAATGTACTATTTGAGTTCGAACAAGTTGCATCTGTAATATTTATTTTTTATCTGTATAATTATGAAAAATGCTTTGCAGTGAAAAAATTTGGGATTTTTTTTCAGAACTTAAGCAACCAAGTATCGAGCTATGATTTTGTTATGTGTTCAGTCTGGAAGCTGTAGAGTTTCTTAAAGTAACGATTTTTGATTGGAAAGCTGTAGCTGAAGTCTCCTTTACATACTTATTGTTACGGGGTTTAGCTCGTGGGACGGTCGAGAGCTAG